>NDGN011313123.1:0-15138 GCA_002564285.1 Tympanoctomys barrerae | reverse complement strand
TTCTGCAAATTAGTAACAGGGTGCTCAAGACCACTCATTAGTTTAAAAATTACAGCCTTAAGCTCCCATGTCCAGGGAATTCCTCCTAAGACTGATGAGTTCTTTTTATAACTGCCCTTAGCAAACAAGACCTAATATTTGTGTAGATTAAAGGTTAATAACCTCAGAATGTGTTAAACTGTAGTAACCTAAGTCAGAGTAATTCATGTTGATGTATATGTACCTAAGACAATCAGGTCCTATATAATAGGTGATAATTAAGTTTAGGCCTGACTCCCTGTTGATCCTTGTAGGAATGTAGCTACTGATTTATCTGGATACTATAGTCAATCTATTGTCAAGTTAACCTGTGAATTGTGCCTGTATGCATTGGTAGGTTATAAATGATTAATTTTAAAATATGTATGCGTGCTAAGAAGAGAGTAGTTTCTATTTAAAAACCCTGTTTTCTGTTACTCAATATTCCTGTGGACTCCTTGCACGTGGCCTTCTGTGGTCACAAGGAGGGGAAGAACTGCTCCACCCTGTCTATGTGAGCTGCAGCTGTGCTGGGCTAGGTCCACCTGGCCCAGCAAGACCCTCCCCACAGCACACACCTGTGTAGTCACACTTGCCATCCAGCTATACAAAGGGGAGCAGGTGCTGGCAGGGCTCTGGGCCTCACTGTGCTCTTACCAGGAGCTCCCCAGAGAGCATAGCCCAGGCTGTGCTGCACTGGGTTAAATGTGAGCCCCCAAAAGGTATGTCCTGTGAATGTGACCTGACTTGGAAAATAGGTCTTGGCAGACACTAGGGATTGAATGCATGTCGTCTTCCAAAATTCATGTATCAGAATTTAAATGCCAAGGTGATCATGGCATTACAAGGTGGAGGCTTTGAGAGCTGATAAGTCCACGAGGACTTTGCCCTTGTGAATGGGATTCATTTCCATACAAAAGGACTGGAGGGAATTAATTGGGTCCTTTTGCCCATCCACCATATAACGACGAGGCACTGGCTTCAAAGCCCAGGGTGGTCTCCACCATACACTGACTCTGCTGTCACCTTCCTCTGGGATTTCTCAGCTTCTACAACTGTGAGAAATAAATTTCTAATGCTTATAAATTACTCGGGCTATAATATCTCACTATAGAAGCACAAAGGGATGAAGATAGGTGGATATAATTAAGGTAAGACTCTGAAGATGAGATCAGCATCCTGGCTTACCCAAGAGGGCTCTACAGCCAATGACAAATGTTCTTATTAGAGACACATAAAGTAGTGGCACCCAGGGAGACCAGAGGCCACTGGGAATGGAGGCACAGTCGCATGGTCTCAATCCAAAGGTACACTCAGAGCCCTTGGAAGTTGGAAGAAGCAAACCAGGACTCTTCCCTCCTCTAGAGATTTTGGTGGAAGCAAGGCCTTTTAGGGACACCTTGATCTCAGACTTCTGGCTTCCAGAACCATGAAAGAATAAATCTGATGTTTTAAGCCACCAGGTTTGTCCTAATTCGATACAGCAGCCCTAAAAACAAACACACAGCCCAAGGCCTGGAGCTCTATCTCCATACTGCCTAAGAGCAAGAAGCCCACCAGGGATCCAATGGAAGTCAATGGGAGGGAGACACATGGGGGGAACTACAAGGGCCCAGAACTCCACAAGTGACATCCCTTCAGGAGCAAACACAGAACCCACCATCCATTCACCCCCAAAGCCCCAGACACCTGGCCTGAGGGTCAGGTAAAAGACACTCATGTGCTTGGTTAGGGTTGAGCACAAAATCAGGTTGTGCCCATCTGATGTCAGGGAAGTGTCTATGGTGGCTGGAAGAAAGGAGCAGGCTTGTCACCTAAATCACTCTATATGTTTGGTTAATAACCACTAGCATACGGAGGTACCTATACCAAATACCCATACAGTACCTAATCCTTTATGAAGCCCTGACTGGCTCACTTTCTTCTTAAATCCTCACAGAACCCCTATTGGGTGAGCTCAGTTCTACAAATAAAGAAGCTGAGACTCAACATTACCAAACTACATGAGGTCACACAGTTGGTTATTAACCCAATACCAAAAGCAAGGCCCTGCTAATTCACTGGGGCAGTAGAATGTGAAATAATCAAGGATGCCAGAGTGCCAGGGGCTAAGTTCTGGGGTACGACAGCTGGTCAGCCCTCCAAAGGCCACGGGTGTAACTAGGGCAGAGCAGCCGAGAAGCATCACTGGGGAGATGTCCTCAAGACTAAATCAGCATCTTCCAAACATAAGTGAGGTAGATGAGACCCAGGCAGAAAGAGGAGGAGGGCACCCCAAGAAGAGGCCTGAAAAAGAAGGAGCCTGCTATCAAGCATCTGGCCACTCATCCTGCACCCCACATCTCTGTCCAGGACTTTTAGACCCTGCCTCCTGCCTTCCAATGTTCCCCACAAAGTCAGTGTCTCTCCCAGAAATATCAGCTCATTTTAATATTACTTCCAGCCAAAAGGAATTAGGAAGGATATTTTTGGTGATAGATCATAAAATATGTTCCAAGGCCAACCTCAGAGCTCCTGACAGCCTTGAATTACCCAAGCCTCTCCACTTTTCAATCCCAAAAACCTTCTGGAGAATGCTAGCCTTGCAGGTTCTTGCTGTCACACCTGGCTTGTGATTCCTGTTTGGGTCAGGGAAGCCAGCTCAGAAAGCAAAAATTTGGAGCACCATCCCGAAAAATACTCTCCACAAAGTCCCCACCTCCAGGACTGCCTTAGTTTGCTGGACTGAATCTTTCTTTGGGGCTTTTATCTAACAGCTTCATCGTCATCCACATTGATTAGGCAGGGCTTTGCATCCGATACACAGTCTCACGTGGGACCACTCACACGAAATGCAATGTCAGTTCTTGTTCGTTCCATACAGTCAGACCTCTCCACTGTGGGCACATGGCAGGACAGAAATCCAGGAATCCTATGGAAAAACTACAATGACAACATTAAAAATTGTGATGTACTTCTTTCCAGATTTTGTAAGCAATGCTGTCTTAGAAACGAAGTTTTTAGAAGAATAATGACATATTCGTGTAGCACATGTTACAAGCCTCTGTTCTAGATAAATGCACATTATCTCAAGTAATCCTCATTACAAACACATGAGGCAGGAACTCTTATTACCTGTGTTCTGAAAATAGAGACAGCGAGGCACAGAGAAGCTGCACACTAAGTAGTTAAGCCACACAGCCTGGCTTTAGAAATTCTGTCCTCAGCTTCTTCTCTATATAGCTTCAGCTTTTTGAAGAAGCACCTCACGGAGACCCAGCCCAGGTCAAAAGAACTAGAGTAGCCTTCAGGGCATGCAAGATCCTGTGGCCAGAATGAAAGAAAGAGAAATGAGCTGGAAAATCAAAGGAGAAGAGAAGAATGTTCAGAGAGAGAATTCTGGGATCCCAGGCCCCTGTTCCTCCCACCCAGAGGAGAAAAAGAACAAGTCTCAAACAATAGCAATGGCAAGCCCAAGGACTGTGGCATGGGCTCCATGAGCAATTTCTAGGAAGTAGGGAACCCCTCTGGGACATGAAATAGGACCCCAGAGACACATGGGAACACAGGAGGAACTCCGATGAGCCGGCAGCTCTGAGTCCCCCAAGTAAGTTCTCTGTTTCTCAAGGACGAGGATCACCACCTTCACCATCACCACAACCAGTCATGGAGGTTGACTCCGTTAAGCAGTCCAGTAGCGACTCCATGACTTACCTACCCTATTACTCTCCAACATCATTCCTTCACATGGGTGCTGCCCCCTATCACAGAGGTGGAGAGACTGGAGGTCAGGGAGACCCAAGGGCTGGCTCCAAAGATTCATATAGAGTGGAGTAGCGGCTATGACCCCACAGGCTTCAGAGCACACAGATGGAACCAAGTCCCCATCCTAGCTCTGCCACTCACCAGCTGTGGGACCTCTTGTGACAATTTCACTCAGGGATGCCAAAAGTAATTCATGTCAAATCATTCCAAATGACTGTCAGGAATCTGCTTGCAAGGTTTGATGGACAGGAGTCTGAAACCATGTCTAAGCTCTTAGGATCATTACGAATATCTGCCACAGGGGCATAAGGCGGGGTGATGGCACAACAGTCACATATTTTCTATCCCCAGTCTCAAGAAATTCCATAGCTACACAATACATGGGTGTATATCTATAGCTAGCAGGGTTTTTACTGAAACACCAAAGCAATTCAGTGGGGGAAAGAAGTGATGCTGGAACAACAGGATATCCATATAAGAATAAATGGGCCTGGACCCTTCCACCATGCCATGCACCATTAAATTGAGATGGATCTCAATTGGTTCAATGGCATTAATCATGTGAAAAATGCAAATTAAAACTACAATACTATACCACTACACGACCACTTGAGTGGCTAAAAGTAAAAAGACGAACAATGGCAAGACTAACAGTGGTGACAGTGTGAAGCAGCCAGAGCTCTAGTGGCATTATTGGCCAAAATGCAAAGTGGTACAAACATTAGGAAATAGTTGGACATTGTCATATAAAGTTAAACATTCACTTACTCTTTGCCCTAGCAATTTTACTCCTAGAAAATGAAAACGTGTACAAATAAAACAAAATTTACTCCAGAATGTTTACAGCATTTGGCTGTTCCCGCCTACAGCCCAAACTGGAAACAATGCAAATATCTCTTGATAAAAAAACAAGCAAAGCAGATATATTCATACACTGGAATATTATTCCACAAAAAAAAAAATTAAGGCCAGCCAAATAGCTCAGCAGGTTTGATCCCCAGGCCTGCCATGCCAGCCCCACCCCTGGGGTGCACTGAGGTGGCAATTGAGACTGGGTGTGATGGTGCAGGCCTATAATCCCAGCTCTTGGGAGGCTGTAAACAGGCGGATCACTAGGAGTCTGATCTAGTAGTAAGACCCTGAACGCCCTGTAGACCCTTCCCTAAAATTTAAAAAAAAAAATTTAAAAGAAGAACAAATTACTGAAACATTCAGCTATATGGGAAAATCTCACATATACTACCCTGAGCTGGACACAAAAAAGTAATATATGATTTCATCAAAACTAAGTTCTAGAACAGAAAAACTAATTTATGATAAAAACAAATCAGAACAGTGTTCGCTCCTAGAAGGGTTAGTTAGAACTGACTAGGAAGGGCCATGGAAAAACTTTCTTGAGTGACAGAAATGCCCCCTATCCTGGCTGAGCATGGTAGCACAGACCTTTAATCCCAGCCCTCAGGAGGCTGAGGCAGAAGGATGGATGCAAGTTCAAGACCAGCCTGTGCTACAAAATGAGTTCAAGGCCAGCCTGATCTGCACAGTGAAACCCTGTCTCAAAAAGATCGGGCGGGGGGGGATTGTATCTTGATGACTATAAGTGTACGGCGCACTGATGTGTCCATTAATAAAAGTATATAGTTACAATTTAGACATTTACACATATGTAAATTTTTAAAATCCAGTTGTACATAAAGTCATTTGCAAGAAGTACAAGGTAATAGGTCTTAAACCATGAATAAAGTCAGAAAAATATATCCACACACAGGTAGGTGTGCACCTGAGGAGGGAGAGTCATACAAGCAGGTACATATGCATCTCCACCTTCAAGAAACAGAAGAGTCCTTCCTCATGTCAGCCCTTGGCCTACAAGAAATCAAAGGGCTTCTGGGAGCTGGCTCCTGAGGAAAGGTGACATGAATGGAAGGACCCACAGAGCCTCAACAGAGCACTGGCTGAGCATCCCTCCAGTAAAGGGAGCAAAAACCTGGATCTCCAGACGCCCCAGGCCTCTCCTGAAGAGGGGAAACCAAGCCACCTTGCTGATATCCTGAGCCCTTCCCGCTCCAGCCCAAGAATCCCTTCCATAAATGCCTCCCAACATCCTTCCCACAAATGCACAGCCATAGGCCCCATTTACACCCCCCGCCAAATGTGGCTGTTCAATACATACTATCATCAGGAACTTCTTTCCAAGAATTCTATGGCTTCCCATAGGACTGTGGGAAGCCTAACATACCCTCTGCCTTAAGGCAGAGAGGAACAAGGACTTATTTGGCTGCTGAGGGCAAGGATGCACCCTGGAGGCTCATCTTGCCCACATAAAATTGGCAGCTGTATGGGGGGGCTGACCCTCCCTTAATCAGTCCTGGTGGACAAGGACAGTCTCTCTCCCCAGCCAAGACAGAAGACTGGGGACAGGAACTAGGATCAAAGAAAAGCAGTGGATTTGATCCAGGGCTGTGCTATAAGCTAGAAAGGGAGAGAGAGAGTGGTTTGTGGGCAAGGAGGAGCCTAGCCTAGCTCTGCCCAAAGGGATGAAGGAGTCAAAGAGAAGGTCTCTGAACCTGTGCTTCCTTCCCAGGGATATGAAGCCTGCACACCCGCCTCACCTTTCTCTGAGAGATTCTGGGGCCATCAGCCAGCCATGGTGGGCAAAGCACTAAAGGAACAATACAGGAAAAAGACTTTCTTCTCTTCCCTACAGGGGAACCCCAAGGCTCCACAGCCCTCTTCTGGAATGGAGAAAGCCCGACAGGGTAACCCTCGGACTTGTACAAGATGGACGGAGAAACTGAGCAAGGGTCACCTTCCAGCCAGTCCAGAATTGATGGGGCTCAGGGACATGTGTAACAGTTCAGGTCAAGGTCAAATCCAAGTCCCAGTATGAAGTCAATGTCAATGAAGTGTCTACATTCAAGAGAATCCAGAGGGTCAGGTCTAGCTCCTCTTCTCAGAGCCCAAAAGGCTGTGGCCTATAGGCCTAGGGGCTTCACCCAGCCCCACGCCTCCATCAGGGCCCCTGCTGACAGCCCCCTTTGCCTGTTTCCCTGCTCCTCTCCACCCACAAGAAGCCACATTCACAGTGAGCTCAATCACATGCTGAGCCATATGGTTTCCTGTGCTCAGTGAAGGCCCCCTGTAGACAGCAAGCTCTTTGAGGGTCAAGGACAGTGCCATGGCAGCTCTCCACAGGGCCCAGCACCAGGCTGGGCACATGACTGGCTCTCCTAAGTGCCTGCTGAATTATTTAGACATGAAAACCAATTTCATGAAAAATATGGTCCTGGAAACAATCCATCACATTCCTGGGAAGACAGCCCCCAGCCCCTCTCTCAGCCCACCCTGCCCCATCCACAGTTTGAGCTCTGGCTGGGAACTGGGCTCCTATTCAGCCCATCTGCTCAGTATCACTTTGGTTGCTTTTTCTCAGCTTCCTATTAGGAAAAAAAAAAAAATCCCCTTGAAAAACACAAACAGCAAAGAGGTGGGGGAGGGTACATGAAGGATGGATTGTACCAGGCATGTTGGAAGGGGCAAGGGATGGGGAGGGAGGTTCTCAGGCTGGAGGCAGTGCTGCTCCTGCAGGCCTGACACCTGTCACTGTGGGAGAAGCAACTGAAGGGCTGTCCGTGAGCGTATGGGGTGCGATGAGACCAGCACTTTGCAAAAAGCAACATGGGTCTTAGCATTTCACACATTCTCCTGACTGCAGAAGGAGCACGCTCACTTCTCTGGGACCTTGTGGGAGCCATTTCACACTTCTGGGACTCTGGTTTATCTGTAAGGGAATTGGCATACCCGCCCCTGACATTCTGACTCCCAAACTAATTAACTCAAGGGGTATCCGCCACCCCCACCCTGAGTCAGAATTGCCAAGGGAACCAGTTCTCTCACTGCCCAGATGCTTAGGGGACAGAGAAGCAATTCATGAACACCCAGGGATAGGGGGGAAGGAAGGAGGCAGAGACAGAGAGACAGAGAGACAGAAACAGAGACAGAGAGACAGAGACAGAATGAATCTGACCTCCCTCCTCCACCCCAGGGTGTCTCTGACCTCAGTAACCTAGGGACTCTGGTGGCATCAACAAAACACAGACCTGATGCTCTTGGAGACAAGAGAGACTGCATCTGCTAGGGTCAGGGAAAAAGAAGGGGATGAAGGATGAGTACCAGAACCAGCTCCTCCACCCCGGATACGAACACAAACATCTCCCAGGCACCCGCCCCAAGCCAAGGCCTGGTGCCTCAAAGACTAGGGCCCAAGCTCTGCATAGGGAAAGAGCCAGACAACCAGCACTGAGGAGCTGCGATATCACCTGGCAAGTGCAGTCGCGAAGGGCCACTCCTCTGTGGTGAGCAGGTTGGTCTGAGGTGAGGACAGTGATTTTAAATCCGTGATGAGCAGTTCGCTTTTGCACAAAGAGAAAAAAGTGTCCCAGCCACAGACAGACTCCTAATCACAGCTACAGGCCGTCAGCCACAAAATAAACCCAAATGACAGTGGCAAACAGAGACCCTTAATCCAGGAACAACTAACAGACTTACCCCAACACCAACCAAGAAAGGGTTCCAACCCAGACAGAATCCTTAGGACAAACCTTTTACTTTCTTCCTGCTCCCAGGTCTGACCTTGCCCTTGGTGCCTGAACAGAACTGTCACTGGTGAGAAATTCCTGAGCTGAGTTCAAAGAAGAGAAGGGTAGAGTGTGTGGGACAGAGGATGCCTTTTGAAAATTGTGACTGCTGATCTACTCTGGGCATGCCTAAGGCCCCCAGCCCCAGGGATGGCCAGAGCAGAGCAGACTCCCGATCATCCCTACACTGTATCCTCTTGGCCTCTGTCTTTCTCCTTTCAATGTCTACATCTTGGGTCTCCCTTCCTCCTAAGGTCTGGCCACAGCTTTTGACTTTTTCACCAACTCCATTCACTCCTACATATTCGACAGCTGCTGTCACCCCAATCCCTTTCCAAGAGTGGTCTCAATTACATCCTAGCAGCCTCCAGGGCAGTCTGCCTGGTGGCCCCTGTACACTCTGTGTCCCACTTGGTCCACTCCTCCAGCTGCCCTTCCTTCTCTGTGAAACGCTGTTCCTGCACATGTAGGCTGAGTGTCTTACACAGAGGCCCCAGCGCTGGCCTTCACCTGAGAGAACACCTCCAGGTGCCACCCCAGGAACCACTTATCTTCTCAATCCACCCATTCCCTGGAGAGCTTCAATTCCCTTCTCCAGGAGAACCACTCCAAGCCTGACCTCCCATCTTGATCCTTCTCCTAAGCCTAGCCCCAGATACGCAGCTACTCACTACATGCCTCTTCCTGGGCTGGGCATGTTCAACTCAGTGTTTAATCATGACCCTCCTCCTCCCTCCTGTGCCATGGTGCCAAATCCAGTTGCTCTAAAACTAGAGAAATTCTTTCCTTTTCTTTCTCCTCAAGTCCTCTTATGTCACCAATCCACTGCCTGAGAAATCTGGGATCAGACTACTTCCCAACAACCACATTAGCACCTTTGAGTAAGGTTCTACGCTCTCCCCCTGGATTCATACAGTGGCCCCCAATGTATCCACTCATTTCCACTCTGTCCTTCCCACAGATTTTCCTCAAAACATCTAGGGTGACTCTTCAAAAGTCCCATCATCTTAATCTCTGGCAAAATCTTCAAGGATCTTGGGGCCCTTCATTAGAAAGAACTCCAGAATCTTTAGCACAACTTCTAAGTATCTGCTTAATCTAGACC
The DNA here is from genome assembly GCA_002564285.1 of Tympanoctomys barrerae. Classification (NCBI taxonomy): domain Eukaryota; kingdom Metazoa; phylum Chordata; class Mammalia; order Rodentia; family Octodontidae; genus Tympanoctomys; species Tympanoctomys barrerae. Next base: position 5,634 of record NDGN011313123.1, on the reverse strand, counting down.
CTACCTACGGGCCTAGCCTCTTGGTCACTAAGTTAAGATGCTCTGGCCATTCTAGTGTCTTCTGTCTGCCACCTCTGGTTCCTTCACAACATTCTTTCTCCTCAGAAGCCCACAGTACTGCTTCTCAAGTTGTTGTATGCCTACAAATCACCTGGAAAGATGGCTAAAATGCAGATTTGGATTCAGTGGTCTTGGTTTACACCTGAGATTTTACCTATGGGGGCACTGGGGCTCAAACTTAGGGCCTCCTGCATGCTAGGCAGGTACTTTACCACCAAGCTACATTGTCAACCTAAAGTTCTCATTCCCCAAGGAGGTCTCAGATAATGCAGATGTAGCTGGTTCCTTGGCCTCAGAATTAAAAGGATGTAGAATGTGCTTTTCCTTTCTGAATTCACCTTTGTCTAAGTCCTACAAAACTCTCAGGGCTCTGTCTAAATGCCACTGTCTCAAAAAAAATCTCACCTGTCCACCAAGAGCACCCTCAAGTCCCAATGTTGTACTTTCACTGGATTATACATGGCTTCTCCTCTGAACGTGCACCAAACTAAACTGCCATGCCTCATTCTTGTTATCTTTTCAACTTTTGGCTCCTAGGGAGACTATCAGCCCCAAGAGAGCAGGAAACCACAATATCTTGTTCTATCAAAGGCCACAAGCACCCAGCTCTTGGCCTAGCACATCACCATCCCCAGGAATAGAAAGGTACTGCTCTTACCTAACCTGTACCTAGGTCCTTCCTTCTCATAACAGGACTTCGACTTTCCCTTGAGGAACCATGTCCCCCCTCCTCTCCACTCTCACAGTTTTTAGGTCATGAGATCCAGGCCTGGCCAATCACAGCCTTCTGTATCTCTGGCCACTGACTGATTTAGAGATAGACACATGACCAGTGGTGTTCTTCCCTGGCACTTTTGTTAGGAGTAGAGAAAGAGTTTTCTTTTTTCATGGGAGTTAACCAGTGGGAGCAGCTGTCACCATCCTGCTACCACAGAGACAAAGAAGGAAAGCAACACAAAATAGGCAGGAGGTCCTGAATGCAGCCATTCCTGGCACCTAGACTTGCTGTTACAGAGGGGAAAAAACTTCCCAATGGAAGGCACTGAGGTCACTGAAGATTTTGCCAGAGATTGAGATGATGGAACCAAGTAAGCTGTGTTTCTCTCACTTGCAACCAAGACTCCTAACTCATGCAACACTCAAATAAATATTGGGTGTTGAACGAACTAAGTGAGTGCATAAAGCCTGCCATGAGGACTTCAAAACTCCTCCTAGTTTTTCAAGCTCTCCCTTCAAATTCCCACCATCATAATAGTGTATATGTTGGATTAAAGAAATTTCATAGTTGTTGGAGTGCCATGAAATTGATACTTGCAGTCCAGATTGCTGTATTTTACACTTTTTCTGTATGTTGCAAATCAGGTGTGTACCATTTGTACTGAGAACACCACAGAATGAACTATCCAAAGTCCAGTGATTTTAATATGTGTTTTGGTTTGTAAACAAATTACAGTAACTTATTGCACATTTTTGGAAATTATATATATAAGGCTATGTATATGCTTCTAGATACAATGTGTAAATAAAAATTTCATTCACAAGAAAAAAAAAATCCCACCATCTACCAGCACCAACAAGCTTCCTGCACCCAACTTTGAGATCACAGCCCAAAACTCAGATGCACCTAAGCAACCCATGCAGCTAGGTCAGAGGCCAGCTCTGGAGCTAGACTGCTAAAGGTGGTCTGGCTTCCAGGGCCTCCAGGTGTCCCACCAGGAGGAGAGTAGAGCTGTCCTCTGTCAGCACCATACTTTGCCCTACCCTCTGTCCACCACTGAACACCAAACCCAAGCAGGGCAGGCTCTGCTGCCTTTGACATACTTCCTCTTGGCAAATATCACATGACTCTGTAAAGGGAGCACCCCGTATGGGGTGATTTTTACCTGCTTCCTTCACAGGTGTCAACTTGAAATAGATTCAGCCAGGGAAGAGGGGGCATAAAATGGAGCAACAGGAAAGAAGTGCCTAATTATTTCCCTGTGAGTCACCTCAGAGCAGAGCCTTGGGACAGAGATGAGGCTGGCCTAGATGTTCCTGCAGATGACACAGGAAGCAGGTGACTCCTTGAGAGTCAGTCTTCACCCAACAAAGTATAAAACTAGAGAAGGTACATGGCAGCCCAGGCAGGAAAAATGGCTGAGCTAAAAGTCCTCCCTGAGAGCCATAACAGGGCCGTGTGTTCATTCTGCCCAGGAGATGCACAGGTGTGGTACGGGGGAAATGACTGTCCCTTTTGAGGAAGGGGAAAGCCCTATGCCTCCTGAGATAGGCTCTCTAGGAAAGAGCCATATGGATAAATCACTAATAGAAAAAGAATCAGATTCCCCCAGAGCCTCCAAGACAGCTTTCCCACAGGGGCAGAGCCAACAGGGCTATCCTGGGTAGTCAGGCAGGTAAACCATCCTGAATGTCCTCATCAAGTTCCAGGAAGACCCACACTCCACCCCAGACGACCTCAGGCAGCAGCCCCTTCTCTTCCTCTGGGTTGGGGCCCTTGTTCCCAAATCCCACTGCTCCTACCAACCCCAGTCTCTCCTCTCCCCACTGCCGCTCAACACAGACACTCCTGGGCCTCAATCACACTTTCCTCCTGCGCTGGCAAGCTTAATTAGACCCTGCCTCTGGAGGTATCAGGCCTCTACATCCCCCACTGGGATGGCAGCAGCTGGGCCTGGAGCCAAAACGACAGCAAGGCTTTGAGACTTTCCCTCCCATGCCCTCCCTCCTGCTCATCCACCCTTGGCCTCTTACCTTCATGGTGGGGGGCGCCGTGAGAGGAGGGGACAGCGGCTGGTCTGGGAGGGTCACATCCGAGCTGTTGGCCAGCTCCTGCTTCCTATGAAGACACCAATGGACACACAAACAGTGAGCAAGAGCCTGCCTGTGTCCTTTCTTTCTGCTCTATGGGTGGATTGGCTTGAGGAAACAGCCTAATGAACAATGCAAAATGCTACAATGGACTACTACATTTCTTTGCTGACATGTACCAGCAGCTACAGCAGTGCTACCCTGAGGGTGGTCCCTGGGCCACGAGCATCCTTTGGGAACTTTTCAGAAATGCAGTTTCTCAGATGCAGGCCAGAATCTTCAGAAGTGAAGCCCAAGAATCTGTTTAGAAAACACTACAGGCTACTCTAGTGCATCTGAAATCTCACAACCATGGGTCTATGGGCTGGCCAAATAGCTCAGTAGATTAAAGTGCCTGCAAGCATGCAGGGGCCAGGGGTTCAACCCCTGGGTCTGCCGTGCTGACCCTGCCTCCCGGACACACTGAGAGGGCGATTGAGACTGGGCATGGTGGCGCATGCCTGTAATCCCAGCTCTTGGGAGGCTGTAAACAGGAGAATCACTACGAGTCCAATCTAATAGTGAGACCCTGGGGTGGGGGGGAACCATGGGTCTAAAGATACAAAATTGGGTCAAGGAAAGAAGAGAAAGGGCTAAAGGTCATGTGAGATGTATTCTTTCTTGGGCCCCTCTGACCACACACACACACACACACACACACACACACACACACTGAGATGCCAGGGTTACCTGCTTTGTGAGCTGCAGGTAAAACTTATTTTAGTCCATGTGGGCTAGTACCCAGGAGAGGCAGCTAAAGGAGTTGCGTCACCATGGCAACATGATTGCAACAAGTGTGCCACACTCACACTCTCCCCACTTCCCATCTGGCCCTTTTACCGGTGACCAGGGAGAGCATGTTTGCTGTCCCATCATCAGGCAGACTGTTCAAAGTGGGAGAAAGCTCCAGAGTAAGTTATGTAAGAGGGCCAGCTGGCCAGAACCTGGGGAATCCCCAGCACAGGGATGCTGGTGTCTGCCTGGATAAGGCTCAAGAGGGGGTGGGAAGGCAAGGAGAACTGTACTGAGAACCTACAAAGATCAGGCTAAGCTGTCAAAGTCCCCAGGTTTATAGAAGCCCCACCTTAAAGTATCCAAGAGAGTCAGCCTGACATCTGTGTCCTACTTAAAATGATCAAAGGACCCCCACCCCTCTGCCACCTGGAGGGAATGCTTCTGTACCTATTTCTAGTTCTGCCAGTGGGGGTGACGATTCCAACCCAAGCCCTCTTTGTAAAAGAAGCCCACATTCCCTACAGAGCCCAACCCCCACCCCCAGTTCCTCAGAGGCCTGGGCATGGCCCTAGAGCGCAGGCGCCATCTTATCCTGCTCCCCTCAGCCCATGGGGCTGCATCATCTAACTTCTCTTGAGAAGCCAAGCTGCACTACTCTGGCACAGTAACGCTTTCTGCCCATACAGCCAGCCATCCTCACTGTCCTCTGAGCAGCCAAACATTTCCCTAAACTTCAGCTCTGGCCTCCACCAACTCCCTTTCCTGTAATTCCATCTGTCTTTATGCTTATTTCTTCCCCAACTTGGTGACATGAAGTGTGATAGCTGCAGAGAGGGTCTCCCTTACTCGTGGTCCAGACTGTTAACAGGCACATGACATAGCAGGGCCAAGACTCAGTGTGTGCACACAAACGAAGGACACCCACCTCTCCCGACCTCTCAGCTAGAGCCATGCGCTTTGTGCGTGGCATCGGACATCATCACTGTGGAGTCCTGCTGCTGCTCTGCCCTCACCTGCCTTGGCCCCGGAAGAGCTGGCCTGGCACAGGCCTGCCCTCCTGTCACTTGTCCCTTCCCACACAGCTCCTATTTCTCCATGATGGGCCTGGCCCCTGAAAGCCAGGAGGAGAGGGAAGGAAGAAAGGAAGGATATCAAGGTTGAGAGCACTACTCACAGGTCTCCTGAGATGAGGACAACTTGCCTGTGGGGCTGGAAGTCTGGGAACATTAACCAGAGAAGGAGGGAAGGCAATCCCAGTCCTCCGACCCCTGACCCATTCCCCTGAAGAGGGCTGGTAAACACCTTTAGCTGCAGCAGCTCTGGCTCTTCAAGAACCCTAACGGGGGCACCAATCCAAGGACATTCGTACTCATGTGGTCATGTGGTATGGTTTTATATCCACATCCATGGGACTGGAGCAGATGGGATTACTGTCCATGGTCTATGAATCCTAGAAAGAAAAAGTCCCCAACCTAAGCTCTCCCTGGTCTGAGCCTCTCTCCCCTGACCTGAGTCAACTTGTTTCTAGCATCCAGATCTCATTCCTAAAGAGATGAGAGAAGCATCAAGTGGGAACACAAGGAAGTTTCCCAAATGATACCCAGGAGCAGAAATGAACACCCATGGCTAACAGACTCATTTTACCCCCCAGCACTGTGTGCAGGAAGCGGGAGAGGCCATACAGGTAAGCAGAAGGCATGGCTGCTCCCTTCAAAGAGATCAGAACTCAGAGTACATACCCCAGCCCTGAGCTGCAAATCAGGACCCACCTTGCCTCACTATGAACATGGCTTTCAGTAATACCTACAGGGGCCCTCACCGCACCAGCCCCACTTATGGCTCCAGCCTTCTCCCCTACTTAAGAGCTGAGCACCTTTTAAGAACAAAAGGTGCAGTACCACTCCAGCTCCGGTGAGTGTGCGGAGAGCGTCCTGCTAGCCTGCGCTGGCGGGACCACTCCCAGCCCAGGCGCAGCGTGGGCCGGACCCTCTC
>NDGN011313106.1:0-13427 GCA_002564285.1 Tympanoctomys barrerae | reverse complement strand
TTTTTTTGCAGAACCAGGGATTGAACTCAGGCCCTGGCACTTGCCAGGGAAGCGCTTATTCCAGTGAACCATCTCCCCGGCCCTTCACCTTTCTCTTAGCATTTGTTTAAGATGATTTGGGGAGAGGTCATTACATTAGTTAGGACTCTTGCTGACACCCAGCTTGAGTTAGCTTAAGCAAAGAAAACCAAAGCCATGAGGGAGGAACTTAATGGAAAGACACAATCAACCATAGCAAATGCAAATTCTACCAGGCTTCAGAAACTAGTCTGGGGCTTAGACCCTGTCTAAGCTGCATCTCTATCTCCTGTCTCTGCTTTTCTTTGATGCCTTTATTCTTGTCTCTTAAAATCTTACCCATAGGACAAAAAAAAAAAAAGTCACTAAAATCTCAAGTTTTACAACTTGCTGCTTCAGGCCGGTGAGAGGTTGATTCAGCTGGCTGAGGACCAGATTCCCCTATACTGAAAAATGGCCTTGACTAGCCAAGCCCAACTGGAATTCATGACTACAGACATAGAGTCACCCTCGCAGCACAATAATGCTTGTTGCACAAATGGCCGAGGAGGACAGCTCAAAGATTATGGGTGCTGATGACAAGAAGATGTCCCTTAAAATAAGCCTTCTTTTCAAGATGTAGAATACAGGTGTTGAAACAGTGCTTAGCAAGTAGGCTTTGCCCTCCTCTGAGACCCTGTATGTAGCCAGATCCCTCATGTGCCTAAATGACATTTCCAGCATTCAGGTCCTATTGACATAAAGTACAACCAAGGATGCCACAACCAAGGCAAGACCAGGGTTGAATCACTGATACCTGCTTTCCCAATTCATAGTGGGTAGTGTGGTAAAACTTCAATATATTCTTTAAGCAATAACTATTTTAATCAAAGAGGGGATGCATGCAGATTTACCCTAAAATACTTGATGAGTAATTAGCCTGCACCTAGTTTCACAGATAATTTCCAGACTTGTGTTTCACTGGCTGTGTAGACCTGCCTCAAAGGGCTGAGCAGAAAAGAATGCCCGCTCCTAAATGAACGTTAGCTCCCTGAATACATTATAATTTGAGACAGGACAAAGGAGACCTTCAAAAACTTTAACTCCAATGTTAATAAAAGCAGGAGGAATACGATTTTGTGTCAGCTTTCTTTTTAGTCATTGTAATTGGATTGCTGGTTTCTTAGGTCTTTCTGAATTCTTTTCGGTTTCTCATGAGTCATTTAGTATTTCACTCACCTTTTGCTTTGTTCTCGATTCTTCTTTTAGCTACTGCTTCTCTTTTTATTGCTGGCTCTCTTCAACTTTTTGTTGAGATGATTATCTGAAAGAAAAACAATTTCTTCTAAAGAAAGCAGAACTCTAACTTGCAGTTGTGAAAAGTATTTTACACTATTTTTGTATAATTACTTTCATTTTCTATAGTGGAGCAGCTGAGAAAAATTGCTCTAATTGTGTAATTTTCTGCAACTACTCTGGGACAAAAATCTGGGTAATTGGATTTTTTTAAACTAACAAGTTGTCACAATTGGATAGTTCTTAAACTATTTGTGCTTATGCTTCAGAAATTTTCAGTGGATGTACAGTGTATTTTAAATGTTTTGCATCAGCTTGTGGTCCTAAATTTGATTTATTTTAACTTGGAATTTTAAAATAGATTGACAACTCTGATTATACATTGTCTTCACTAAACGGACCTTTGCTAAGTTTCCTAGCGCGTTCATCCCCACCCCACACTCTGCTGTTGCCATGGGAGCCAAAATCCTGGCACGTGTAACTCCAGCTCCCCAGTGGCTCTGTTTCCCAGGGTGCTTTGCTGTTACTATGGAAATGACTGTCCATTAATCTTGCTGTCCTTTTACTACCAAAGCACCTTTAACTGTCTGAAGCAATCAAGTAACGTTACCTACAACAGAGAAGGAAAGGAGAAGACTGCTTCCCATTCTCCGACTGCAGCACTGATTTTAATCAAGATTTAATCAAGGAGCAGAAGGAACGAAAGCTGCTCAAACAGCTTCTCTTAAAAATGTACAAAGCAGGATCCTTCTTGATATAGAGACTGTGCCCTTGTTCTCGCCCTTGTTGGAGACCTCAGAAAAAGGCGTATTTTTAAAAAGCCACCTTTGTGTTTCACATACATTACAAAAACAACCTAGTGGAGCCAGGCTGGCAAGTGGCCACTTACTGCTACTAATGAGAAGAATGCGATGCCTGAAGAGTGTTTTTGGAAACAGTCATAAGAACAACCTAGATAACTGGCCTGCTAACTCGAACAAAATCTTATTATCCTGTGGAAGTTGAAAAGTGGTAAACATGAGTCAAAGGAAAATTAGCAAACAAATCAGAGATAATTTAATGAACAAAGTCCTATTATAAGTTAGGCATCTGAAATTTTAAATTTGGCTCTATGGTCATTTGTACAAAATGAGAAGAGGACTTGCTGGTAATTCTGGAAATATTTTTCCAGGTCATCAGGGGAGAAAAAGTATTTGAAAACAAATGAATATTGACTTGACTCTGCTGGGTCTGAGCTCAGCACTGTGGGAAGAAGATTCGATGGGCTCTCGCAAATCTAATGCGCCCAGAAGATGATTTTAGAAATAGGAAAATGTAAGTAATATGAACATATAAGGATGATACCACAACACAAAAGGCTGCTTTTTCCTCTGAAAACAGTCAAATTGTATTCATGTTCGTTGAGGGAGAAAAGAGAAGAATTACAGTAGAGAAAGCAGAATAAAAAGGAAAAAAAAAATAGACACAGCCCTTCCTTTCCAAGGAACCTCAGGGAAAGGGTGATTATGAGCGAACAATCTAAACCAAGTTGCTTCTTGCTCCGTCACTGTGCCCTAAAGCAAAAAGATGAGAGCGGATATCTGAAGTAAAGGTGACACAAAATCTAAGCAGATTTGCTCAAATGCCTGGCAGGAAAGAGCGTATGTCCGTACCCTCCCACTTCTACGATGATTAGAAAATTCTTCCTATTAGATGCAGAACTTGGAGATAGATTAGAGTGAGAGGAAAACATTGGCTTAGTAGGGTTTTGTCACAACAGATAGAAAAGTATAAAGAGACTAATTTTTAGCACTTGGACGTCATATTTAGCTTCAGTATCCTGACTGGCTAAGTGGGAGGCTGCTTTTCTCTGTGGAGTGTTCCCGTCTCCGTCTCCATCAGTATCCTAGGGCTGCTGTGTTACAATGCCAATGTCTGTGTTTTATAGCAAGACAAATTTATTGTCTCACAATTCTGAAATCCGGAAGTCTGAAATCAAGACGTGGGTGGCATCATGCTCCCTCTGAAATCTGGGAGAGAGAGTCTTTCATGCTTCTGTAGTGTCTGGATGTGCCAGCAACCCTTGGCCTTCCTCAGCTTCAAGGTGCATCTATGCAATCCCCCGTTCTCACATGGCCAGACTCTCTTGCCTACCTTTCCATTGTCTTCTCTCTGTGCTTCCTCTGTGTTCAAATTACACTCTACTGAGCCAGATATGGTGATGAATGCCTGTGACTCCAGCTCTTGGGAGGCGGAGGCTGGCAGATCACTAGGCGTTCAGAACCAGCCTGGGCTACATAGACAGATCCTGTCTCAAATACTGCACCCCCAATTTTCTTTTTCTCTACTTATAAAGACATCAGTTATCTTGGATTAGGACCACAGAGAGAGAGGGAGAGAGAGAGAGAGAGAGAGAGAGAGAGAGAGAGAGAGAAACATTCAGCATGATGTCATTCCTATTTCTTATGTCTACAACACATCTATTTCTAAATAAGATTATATTCAACATTATAAGTGGTTAGGGCTTCAACACATCTTTCCAGGGACATAATTCAAGCCATAACACCTCTTTTTGCAAAAATAATCTGAAATACGTATACAGGCAATTAGTCAATAATTATAAAAGTCATCTAGGAGATATCTTTCTTCCTTTACGCCATCCAAGCTTCTTGAGTTTGCCGAGATACACATTTATGGAGTCATGTTTATTAAGGATCAATTTATATTCATGCCTATGAGATTCTTTATAAGATAAAGATCAATAATAGTGATGATAGTAATGGCAACTTTAATGATGGTAATGGCAGCCTTATTGAATGCTTATCATGAGCCAGGTGGAATTCTAAGTGTTTTATAGGTATTAGTGCATTCATTTATGATTACCCTACAAGAAAGATCCCTGTTATTGCCCCACTTTGTAGATGATAAAACTGAGGCCCACAGAAGTTAAATACATGATTTGAAATAAGTTAGCTAGAAGAAGTTTCATTTCAACATCTTGGTGGGCACAACCTCACTTTCTGCTCCACAGCCTCACCACAATCACACTGAAACCCTCAACTTCCTGACCTAGAGAACGACTTCCACCCATCCAATTACCCAAAAATAAATGCAGAAGGAACTACCTCATGTATCTTGACCTCGGTTTCAGCTTCTCTGCTCAAGTGAGTTCAGGGAATACATACCCAGACCCTGCCCAAACTTTTTAAAGCGTGTAATATTTGCAGATTCTTAGTTACCTACATCTAGAAGCATCAGCGTGATTTATAGCAATTAAGATATCAATAGAGACAGATCTTACTCTCATGAGATTTCTTGGATGAATTAGAGGAGCATCCTAGTTTGACTTGTGTGTCTGTCCATGTGTTTAATTAGTTCCACAAGGCAACAGCTAAGCGTATTATTTGGTAAGCTCATCAGATCTTCAGTGTCCTAAGATGACTTTATGTTAATGTGCAGCCATCTTCAAAATATGAAATCACATACATGCACTTGTCCCATCAAGGGTGCCTGAGTGCTTGGGACAGAAACCCACTGTGTAATAGGAGCAATTTCCCATAAAATACAAAAGCTTAACATATCACAGGCATTTAATAGTTGTGAAACAACAAAGGTGATCAAGTAAGCAAAAAGCAACCAAATCACAATGTCCAAAATGCTAATAGAGTGAAGACAGCCAAACAGGAAGCCCTACCCCCATTTTGGTTTTCACCCTCAAACCTGCCCTTGTGGGGCAAAGATTTTCATTGACTGGTGCTGATCTATACTGTACCTTGACTCATCTCTGTCCCTGGCATCTTGCAACTTGTAGTAGCACTAAAGAAATATCCAGACCTGCCTCTCTACGAAGAGCAAGTTGTAGATCTATGCACATGAAAGAGTATATTTTCAGATAACAAAAAGAAATGGTGCTTTCTGAATTGAGCATGGGAACATGACTATGATTGCAATTTCAAATAAACTTAAAGTGTAAAGAATTGGAAACTGAAAATAACTCATCAGGACCACTCCTCTCAGACCTGAGGCACATGCTTTTCAAAATTGTGCTTGCTGTCCTTAAGATCAACCCTTGCCTTCTCTCACTGATTCTGGACCAATAACTGATCCCATAACCCCAACAGAAAAATCAGTCTCTGCTCTGGAAAAAAAAGAAAAAAAAAAGAGCTTACTCAGCAAGAGGAGCTTAGAACCACCCCTGGAACCACAGAACTGTGCATGAGAGGGAAGTTCAAGGTTGTTAGGAAGAGGATGAGGCAAGAGAGAAAGAGCTGAACATAGAACTGGGTGGGAAGAGATTTTAGACACGGGAGCCCTCTGAACAGGAATGCATCTGAGTGTGCCTTGGAACTGGCTCCCTGAACCTTAGCTATGTTGTGGCTTCCAACTAAATGGAGAGGCCAAAGGTGCCTTTTCAGAATACTGAGAAAGGCATCAGAAGGAGGTTAGAATAGATGTATTAGATGTACAACCAGACTGTATTTTCCAAGAAGGCCCAGAAGGTATGCCCATCACTAGGTCAATACAGAGACTGATTTTTCTGTTGGGGTCATGGGTTCAGTGAGTAGAACTGACTTCACTAGGCATGACATGCACAGTGCTTTGGGTGCCCATGCAAAGGTTTTCATTGTTTTTAAGTGATAAAAACTGATGCAAAATATAATTTTTGGTGCCCATAAAGGCCTAAGTGCCAAAGTCTCACTAAAGTCCTATTACAGTCCTGCTAGTAAGAGGACATTGGTAGCTCTGAGACCCTCTGAGGCAGTTGTCCTGTGGAAAGTATGGATAGTAAAGGATACTTCCATAAAACTAAACTCCATGGTTGATGGGGTTTTGGAATATCAGAGATTGGGTGGGAACAAATAATGGCCAAAGACGTGTTAGATACAATTACTATAGCAGGGAGCACAGCCATAGTAGAAACCAGGACACCCTGATCCAAGGAAACCTAAAGCAATAACTAGTAAGTCAAGTATTCCTAGAGATAAGATAGAGGGGTGACACTGGGTAAAGTGACACTTGCCTTATATAACCAGAAAAAGATTTTAAAAAGAAAAAAGAAAAATAGATTAGGCAAACAGAACACTTTCTTGGTGTTACCTTGCAAAATCACAATGCTTTGCCCAGATGCTAATTAAAAAACATTTCTAAGATCCAGAGTTCTTTAGTTGCAGATTAGACAAGGTCCTATTGGAGAAAAACCCTAAACTATGACAAGCACATACAATGAAGATCTCTCAGGTATGTCCCCTAAAGGGACCTACCTGCTGCATTTACCAGATAATTGTGTGCTAGAAAAAGTGGAGATATTAAAAACTTGTATTTGAGCTATGGTGCATGCAGCGTGAATGAGATGTCTTGACTGACGCCAGAGGACATTCACGTGAGGACACTTGGAGAGCTGGTTTGGTTAAATGTCCCCAAAGAGGTCAGCTATTAAAGGCATAGTTCCCCAGAGGGGTGCTTTTGAAATACAACAGGACACTTGTATAATTGGAAGGGTGAGATCTACTGAGAGAAACTTAGGTCATGCTAGGCCTGTTCTCCAAGGAGACTGCGGGACCCTTGTCTCTTCATCTCCCTGGTACTTCCTTTGTTCTTCCTAGTTGTGAGATAACCTGGTTTTTTCCAGAAAGCACACCAGCCATAGCATGCCACACCTGGCTGGGGTTCAGAGCAATAGGACCACCTGACCTTGCACTGAAATATCCAAAACCCTGAGCCGAAGTAACCCTTTCCTCTTTATAAGTTAACCATCTCAGGTATTTCAAAACACAGAGCTGACCAACACAGGTAGTATAGAGTCCTGACCTACGGCAGCTTTCTAGCTGGTCCCATGGATGGGCACACTTCAAGGCTACTTCCCTAGCTCCTGAGTATGCAATTAGCAGGTGAGAGACTCTCACATTAGCTGCACAGTGAGGAAATAAGAATAACTAGGGCACAAAAAGACAAAAAAGAAACCTCCAAAATTGCCCTCTAAACCAACATAGTAAATTCGTGTAAACCACATCTTAGGTAGAGTGAGAGATTAGTGTACTCTCAACATCTTGAGACATTCCACTCCGGAGGGAGCAGACTTGTCCTTCACATAAATAATGCTTATTCTTCTTGGCCTCCCTGCCCACTATCTGAGGACTTACAGAATCCCTGATATCCTTCCAATGCACAACCTTGGAGGGAAGCACACGGCGTGCAGCATCCGTGGTGAGGGTGGTGCCTGAGCCTAAGGTCTGTGTGTCCTACCACAGAGCACCAGGAAGCAGCTGCTCTGATAGAATGGTGGAACTGCATTAAGGAGGCCCAAAGACCTCAGTTCAGAGAGCAGCCTCTCCTGGCTGGGGGCTCCCTCAGGCACACCGGACCCTTGGTTGCTGCCTGTGCTCCTCCTCACAACCAGAGTCTATGGACCCAGAAATGCAGAGATGGGAATACAGTGGCCCTTCTCACTGCACCCCCAGTAACTCACTTAGCATTTGTACTTCCCATTCATACAACTTAGGTTCTGCTATGGGACAGGTGGAATGTGGGAAGAGGCCTGCTGGGCCCAAAGCCACATGGTCACTCCAGGCTTTTCATGCCCACGGGCCTGCAGTAAATCTAAGAGAAGAGCTTACTACACAGAGAGAAGCCTGTTGTGACTATCATTAAGAACTAGGTTACTGCTACCTGCTGGCGACAGGAAGCAGCACATCTGGAACCCAGATTTACTGATGAGTATCCATGCCTGATAACAAAGAAGGGAACTTGCAGCGATCACACACTACCTAAAATGTAGTGTGTGAGCAGGGAGTTAGCCCCAAAAAGATAAATGCTGGGTTATTCCACTGAGCAGCAAAAGTGCTGGCCAAGGTTAGAAAAAAAAAATCTAGATGATGGTGGAGGAGAGAAAATGACAAGTATCAATTACAGCCTGGGGACCAGCTTGGAGTTGTAGATACTATAGCTTCTTCTATTATTTCAATGAAATAGCGGCTGGCCACGAGACATGGCAGAATGGGTCTGCTTAAGCAGAACTGAGAGGGACACACAGCAGTCATGAGTCTGAAGTTTCTTGCATGCTCTACCTGGAAGAGCTAGTAATCCACAGAACATTCTTTGGTGATCATCATTTTTTGTGTATGTATTAGACAGTTTTGTTTTATCAATGTAAGATGTATATCATTTGACCCATGCATGTTTAATTGTTTCTTCGGCTTTGCCTTCTCCAGATTCAAAGCTAGGCATCTACCCAAGATAAAAATGCCTGCTGTCTATTGAGGTCCTTTAGATAGAACCTCTGGAGAGTATCTCTGACTGCCAGTCCGCAGCTACGACCCCTCTCAGCCTGGAGAAGCCACAGCAGTCATCGCCCATGGTTCCCTCACAGCAGTTCGGGCTACTTCTTCAGAAGGGGAGAATGGTCTAGGCAGCTGAATTAGATAGAAATATTATAGGCAGTCAGATGGGCCAGGCCTTCAAGGAGGCGAGATGGAAGACAAGGTGACTTTACAACTGGGAAGAGACAGACACTCCCATATGGGCCACACCTCAAGACCAAGACAAAAGAGGAAACACAGCTACATACTTCCCTAGTGATGGGTATCAGGGGTTGATAGTCTAAATACGTATCAATCACCTTGAAAGAGCACAAATGAGTCACTAGCTTAACCCCCAACAGGAAGAGAGCCTGTCCCATATTCATGCCCGCTTGCTACGTGACTCACTTCCCCATTTGGTACTGGATTTCATCAATTTTGCATAAGCAATGGTGCTTGTAATCTCATTGGTTGACCATGTGTTGTCCCACCTCATGCCCACTTAAGCAAGTTCCCATGTTCTCCACCACCTTAGACCTGCCTCATCACATGCTTTTCATCTATAAAAGTCCTCGGAAGAGATAGCTTCCCATGCACAACCCGCTCGGGCCCCCCTCCTGTCCCTCTCTCGGACAGGAGCTTTTTTTCCCTCAATAAGTATATCCTGCTCAAATAAATAAATAAATAAAATGTATATTGTGATGCTGCAGCTACCTATTCTACTACTTACAGACAGATACTTTCTATCATCTGAATTTTCAAAAAAGAAGAAGGAAAGAGAAAAGAGGTGAATTTTGAAGGCAGCAAAAATTCACTGCCAAAATTATTGCCCCACAGTGGGCACTCCACAAAGGTAAATAACTGCTCCAGGGTACCTGAAATCCACATAGCTTAAAGAATACTGGTGTCCATGTTTTGAAAACAAGCTCTCTTTGGCCTAGCAGAGAATTATCATTTATAACCTAATGTTTTCTTAGAATACATTATTATATTGTTACTCATTACAGGGATTACTGTAAAGTGATGGGGTCACTTAGCTGGAAAACCAATAGAACCCCAGTGAATTCTAACATTTGAAGAGATTAGCATGACCTTAAAGGATTGCAGTGATGCCTGTCTTTCATTTTAAGACTTCTGTGTCCAAGAATAATTTATTTTTGTAAATATAAGCTTGCTTGATAAGGTTAGACCACAAAAGATGTGTGTGTTTGTTGACGTGCAGCACCCAATTCTTCTCAAAAGAGGGAGACAGGAAAATAGTAACACTTGCCCTTTAAATCTCTCTCTCACACTTAATGTGTGAGACCATATATGTGTGACTATCACTAGCCTTCACAGGTCTCTAACTCACACCTTAGTGGTCTTCGTAATTGTGAGTTGCTTTCAGAACATTACTTCTTCATTTGGTTTTCCTGGCATCAAACTATATGACATATATCCATAAATATTTTAATTTATCTATGTCACTTTTTAGTTTTGCTCTCTTCCTGGCTATTAACTCCCTAATTTTTTTCCAATTCCTTCCTCATAATAAATTCCAGAACAGGGCAATATATTATATCTTTCGTACAACTTAGAATTCACTGTTTCACATCTATCATTTGAAGATAATCAGAATTCTTTCACTACAAAATGACGAAATGTGCCCTAGGAGGAATAAATCATAGACTCTTTCTCAAAATGCAAAAAAGTATTGAAAACAGTGCATCCAAGACAATTCCTAAAAGTAACAGCAAGCTCCCATAAAAGTAACATTAGTAACTACCTAATAACAAAAGTAACTACCTAATTTGCTCTAAATTCAGTAATTCTCTTAGAATCACTACTATACTAGTTAATTGGCCCAGTTGCATTTTATTAAGTCAAATGCAATAGCTAGAGTTTTAGTGCATATAGTGGTCTGCACATGTGCCTACTCTCAATCCCCCATCCCATCTTGGCTTAAGTTTGAACCACTAAAGAAGTTTATCTTGTTTC
This sequence comes from Tympanoctomys barrerae, assembly GCA_002564285.1. Classification (NCBI taxonomy): domain Eukaryota; kingdom Metazoa; phylum Chordata; class Mammalia; order Rodentia; family Octodontidae; genus Tympanoctomys; species Tympanoctomys barrerae. Next base: position 2,883 of record NDGN011313106.1, on the reverse strand, counting down.
AATCTCAGCTTTTTTCAAGTCATTCTCCACATGAGAATGAACCAGCTGGAGCAATCTTTCCCAATCTATTCTGGATGGCATCAGTCCTCAGCTGAAATCCTTCCCACTGAACCAAAGACCCCACTCTAAGCTCTTTATAGCAACTTCCAAAGCCATGGAATCCAATGGAATCCAATGAGCCACGTGGCATTCCTTGAGCGCATCAAGCCCACCCCAGCCTCAGAGACTTCGCTCTGGCTATTTCCTCTTCCTTAATCTTCAGACCCTACGTGTCACCTCCTCAGAGAGGGATCCTATGATAACCCAGGCTAACCTAGGGACACAATTGCACCATTTTTGTTTGAAGTCTCTACTTCCACTCACACCTTCTGATACTCTCTTTTTTCTATTTACTCATTGTCTGATTCTTCCCCTGGAATATTTGCTTCCTGAGAATAAAAACTTTATTTATCCTGTTCACCAGGAAAATAGTTGCTAGTATGCCATAGGCCCGCCATAAATGTGTGCCACATGAATTAAAGAATGCATGCAGACCTTTCTGAGCTAAGAACACTATGCTAAAAGATGAAAAACACTGCATTGAGATGTGAGGAAACGAAGCCTTAGAAAGTCTAGGCAGGCTGCCAGAGCACAAAGCCTTTGTGTTTAAAACCAGAATCCTATCTCTCAAGTTTGGGTAGGGACGTGGACAGAAGCAGGTGGGAGGGGAAGGACAGGTGAGCGAGCCATTGATCTCTATTGTGAAATGAAGAAGAAAGGTGATTTACACCCACAAGACCTCTTTTTGGCAAAGACAGTGTTGCCAGTTCCAGAAGGGACAATGATACACAAAGGAAAATAAAACATTCCCCTAGGAGAATGTTCAGTGATTTTCCCACCTGGTGACACTACTGAAAAGGATCCAGAGCCCGGTCATCTGATTAGTAGTATGTTACGTATATGCCTCCTATTTGGAGCAGCCAACAGCTGAATCTGTTTGTTGATTTTTAACCAATTGTAGCCATTTTGAAGTATATAAATACGTGTGAGATATAACCACTGGCTTTCAAGATTATTCATAAGCTAAAAATGTTATGTAACATTTATGTAATTGTTACATAATGTAATTGTGTAATTGTTATGTAATTGTTATACTTTTATGTAATTGTTATACTCAGTGTCATTCTTAGGGACTTTGTAACGTGGTACCTGTTTATTTTTTTTGAGTTGATGCTTTTAAAATATAAACATATTCCTGAATTTAAAAAAACAAAAAAAAGAAAAGAAAAGGATCCCTCTGACCCATTTTAAGGAACACTCTGGAGCAATGATTCTTACTCTTTCAGGATTAAAAACAAGTTTGAGAATCCAACAAAAAAAAAATTTTTTTTTTTCCTCTAGGAAAAAAATCAATTCTAGATAATTCCAGAAGATGTTAAACCCAAAAGATAGCTCCAAAATGGGAAACAATGCTGCAATTTTAGAAGCAAGGCTTGGGCTCTCTTCTAGATAGGACAGACAGATGTCCTCCCTCCCTGGAGGGGTGATGGAGTGGCGATAACACCCTGAAGGCTGAGCCAGAGAGGAAGCTGAGGAAACCAGCTCAGAATCCCTCATAATCCAGTCTCAGGTTTAAAGGACCAACCAGCAAAACTTGGGAGCCCCTCGTGCATGAGATATTGCACGGGTTTCAAGAACAGAGTGCAAAAGCATGGCTCTCACCTTCGTGGAGTTCACAGGCTAGTTTCACCCAGACCCCCAGGGATACTCTTCCTACCCTCATTACTCTCCACATTGAGCCTTATTTAATCGGTGGTAGAGAACAAGAAATTCTGGTCCTTGGCCTTGTTCTGGCCTAAAGCTTTCTAGGGAAGGCCATAAAACCTATTTCTAAATAGGTTTTGCTACATGGTGTGAATGATTGACTCAAAGCACACAGACTGCCTGGAACCCATACTGCTACCAGACCTAGAAACTGACTTGTGAAAGTATGGGGATCAGGCTGACTGAAACCAGAGAATTTTTAGACCTGACTTATTTTTTAACTGTAAGAGTTATATTTTTCTCAAGACTAAGAAGCACCTAGGGATTTGGGGCAAGGAAACACTTCCATTTAGCTTTAAAGTATTTTTATACTAAATGTTTATGTTAGAAATGTATAAACAATTTATACTGTTTGGCCATATTCCCATTGTTTAGCCTCTGTAAATATGAAAAAGGTAACATTAACCAAAGAATAAAATGTTGTGAAGACACAAATAAGAGGCCCTGAAGTCAAGGTTTGGGGAACCAGAGAAGCTACCTGAAAGATAAGACTGAGTAGAAACTCTTAGTGACACAGGCTGTGTCCAGGAAAAAGAAGAATCTATGTAAAGGCACAGAGTCACAAATTGTCCAAAACCCTGGATGCAGTCTTACTATCAGTCAGATGTCCTTTCATCTGGGCAAGAACACTGTTTGAGTTTCTAAATACCCACAAAGCACCTCCAACATATGACAGATGTATCATTTTCTTCCATTAGCCTGCAGGATAAGCAAATGCTCTGTTTGGTGAGAGTATAACCTTCCAGTGTCTTCTTATTCTAAGGCCGAAGTTGAAAAATAAAACCTTCTCTTAGTAAAAGATACTTCAAGGATCTGTTCCTGGTAGAAGACACCTGTAATCACAGTACTCAGGAGGCTGAAGCAGGAGGATCACCATGAGTTTGAGAACAGCTTTGGCTATACAATGAGTTCAGACCAGCCTGGATTACATGATGAGATCCTGTGTCAAACAACAACAACAGGGGCTGGTGGGATGGCTCAGTGATCTGGAGCACCTACTTAGAACAAGCTAAGCTAGGCAAAGCACAGGGACTGCAGTTCAATCCCCCAGCACCACATGCCAGCCAGCCCTGCCCCCTG
>NDGN011313088.1:0-22275 GCA_002564285.1 Tympanoctomys barrerae | reverse complement strand
GTAGAATAAGTGCTTCCCTGGCAAGCACAAGGGTCTGAGTTCAATCCCCGGTTTAAAAAAAAAGTAGCTGCTGGATATAAACTACAAATATAGTATAAGTGTAGGGTTCATGTTCATTGGCAATAATCAATTGTATTTCTAAGGATTAATAATTAACATTGAAGAGTATGGATTAAAACTGTATAAAGGCATTAAATGTCACAAAATATAACAATGAGCTGTATGTTGAAAACGACAAAGCAAAACCTGTTGAAACACAGCAAATACATAAATAAGTGTGAAGATGTACCTTGCCTGTGGGTTGAAAGACTTAATGTTCTTAAAGCCTTCCTAGTAATATATGCTTTAAGTGGGCTTTCAATAAAAAGCCAAGTGAAATGCGTGGTTAACAAGATTATTCTAAATTTAACATAGACGGAGAAGAAACTAGAAGAGCTGCACGGGCGTGAAGGCGATCGTGGGGGGGAGCTCACGTCAGTGGTGGCGAGCCTGTTAGCGGGCGAATGCCCAGCGTGCAAGCCGAGGTCCACTCAGCGATCGCAGAGGGACCGTCCTGCAATGGGACGTGAAGATGGGATCTTAGCTCAGAAGAAAGAGCAGAGTGGCTGGCTGGCACGCCAGCAGGGCTGGCTCCGATGCCCGGAGTGCACTGCGCGTTGCAAGTTTCCCATCATAGGCATATACTGTCGGATAGCAGGTATTTCCAGGTAGGTTAGACCAAGACTATGCGGATGACGCTGTCAGAAGAGACTCCCTTTGTTTCCTTAGAACTCAGCTTTAGAAGTCACTGAAACTCCAGTGAAGTCAGTCTGTCCTCACCCCGCCCTTCTTAGCCATGAACCCACCCAAACTGGAGCAAGACATCATCTGGAGGAGCAAACAGATGGGACAAACTGTGAGGCAAGCTAAAAGCCAACCACACCCAGCCCGGCACCTGGGGAACGTCCATCCTGTGATTGGAAAGCCCTCTCGCTCGAGAATCCTGTAATGTTCCAAAATAAGGTAATGTGGTTACCATAGAAACCTGCAAATGATAAAATCCCCAGAGCAGAAAGCCCTGGGGTTGGCATTTCCTAACTCCATGTCGCATTGTCTTCTGCTGTCTGACGAAACATCCCTTGTGCTGATTCTTCAGCTTCGAGTTTTCTCACTAATCTGTCGTAATTGGTAACAAGGAAATGATTTTGCTTGGAACTACGATGAATAATATTTTAGCCTAACATATAAAATTGTAGGGGCATTCTATCACTACATTTGATGGTGTTGGATTACTGTGTATAAAAAATAACTATTCCCTTAAGATTTTTGTGCTTATCTCCAAATACACTATTGCTCAAAAGAAAGTTATGTTTCCTTGAAAATTCTCAGAATATGACATCAGTTATTTAATCTGGCCAGTGAAAAAATATCTATTTGGTTACTCTATCCATAAGACAACTATTGGATAACAATTGCAGTCCTCATAGTTTGGACATGTTAGCTGTTATTCACTGAGGCAAATACATTTCCCAAGTCTCCATGTGAAGTAGGCATCACAGCAAGACCAGAGCCTGGTTATTGGACAATAAAAATGTCTAGCAGTGAAAAGAGGAAAGAGAAGAAATAAGAAACAAATAGAGAAGCCCATACAAGACAAAGGAAGGACTGGCAGTTACTGGAAAGTGCTGGCATCGTGGGCAAGCATGGACCTCGGTGGTACGACGCTTTTAGTTCTCTGGACAAGATACAAGAAGGGGACTAGCTGGGCCAAATGGCAACTGTAGTCTTGGTTTATTCAAGAGTCTCCACTTTGATTTGCTTAGTGGTTGTGCACTCCCAGCAGCAGTGGGGAAGTGTTTCTTTCCCCCCACATCCTCTCCGGAATTTATTTGATATCTTGGTGATAAGCATTCTTCCTGGGGTGAGATGGAATCTCAGCATTGTTCAATTTGCATCTCTTGGATGACAGTGTTGAACATTTACTCATGTGTGCATATTTGCCATTTTTGTTTCTTCATCTGAGAAGTGTGTTTTTATCCCAGGTGTCCATTTTTTGTATTGAGTGTTTGCGTTTGGGGGATCTGACTTTTTTCAAACTTTATATGTTCTAAATATTAGTATATTGCCTGAGGGTTAAGTTTTTCCCACTCTGTGGGTTGTCTTTCACTTTTTCGGGTGATTTCTTTTGTTATCCAAGAACATTTTAATAAGATGAAATCCCAGTAGTGAGATTTTTTTGTAATATTTTCCATGCACTCTGATTTTGCTCATTAAGTATTTGCCTACATTTCTATTTTCATGAATTGTACCTATTCTCTCTTTCAGCAGATTTAGTATTTCAGTTTTAATATTTAGATCTTTGATCCACTGTAGTTTTAATTTAGTGAATGGTGATAAACATGAGTCTTATTTTAGTGTTTGGCATGTGGAAAGCCAGTTTTTCCCAGCATCATTTACTGAAGTGGCTCTCTTTAACAAGATGAGGTGGTTGAGTGTGTTTAGAGTTGTTTTAGATAAAGATGCACATGGTATTTCAAAGTACTAATGTGTAGCATTTGAGAATTTGGATTAGAAACACTCGCTATAAAAGCTTTATATTCTGCAGATATAAGGAAGAGCTGTATGCTGAGAGTGGAACATAAGAAGTACTGAAGATGCCAGAGATATAAACAAATGCAAGTTTCTGTCATAGAATATCACCATCTTTGAGTGTGGACTGCCTTCCAGATCAGCTTTGAATGGTGCTGAATTCCTCCATGGATGGGCACCATCCCCAGAGAGGCGGGGAGGGGACATCCTGGAGGTGTCTTCAGGCTTGGCGTGCCTTTAATTCTGAGTGAGTGTAAGCTGAAGCAGAGGGGAGCACTTTATGGATCCTCCCACGGAACGTGACCTCCGGCGCGTGGGGCAAGGAAGGCCATAGAAGGGAGACTGTGCCCTGCTCCCTCTCTGCGAAGATGTAAGCCGAGGAGCGTGGACAGTGACAGTGCCACAGAGCTGGTGGGTGGTGTCATGTGTCACCATGTATTTTTCCATGTGGTAAAAAAATTTTAATTTGTAATTTCTGGCTCACAAATGATGTACAATCTGGTGGGGGACTGAAACCCTTACCCGTTTCCATGCTATGTAAAGAGTAGGGATAGAATAGGAAAGGCAATGTGGTCAGATTGAGGAGCCAGAGGAGGTTCCGTGGAAGAGGACAGCATGCTACACTCACTTGGGAGACTTCAGGTAGGTGTGGCCTGGACACTGAAGAGCCGCGGGCAGAGAAAACACCTCAACTGGGGCACATTTCTGGAAAGATGCTCCGTCCCATTTTACTAGTGCTCCTCTGGTCCCATCATCGCCAAAGGCAAGCAATGTTTACAGAAAAAAGCCCCAGCAATTGGCCCAGGAAAATGGCTGCAGGGGCAGCTAAATGCTGATCCCCCAGATTAGTGACAGCAACTTGTAATTATTGTGAGTTGTACTTGTGTTTCCCATCTATTCCTGAGGATCATGGTTGAAAGGCAGCATAGGCTTCCGGCAAACATTTGCAGCAAAAAGAGTCTCAAATGCAGCTCAATCTTACAAATTCATACAGACCCCATAATCTAGGTCCTGTAGATACTCTATTATAACTTTTATATACTTTTGGCGGTTGAGGCGAATTTCATTATTACTCAGGCGAATTTTCACTCTCTGGTGTGAGTTGTAGAACGGATGCACAGGTGAACCGCCGTTGCTGGTGGCATTCTGTGCTGATCCTGGGCCACGCTAACAGCAGGGTGTTGTAGTTCAAACAAAAATACAGATGCGGCCTCCAGCCCACATTTCACCATTGCCTCCCACTGGGCCTCAGGCGTGAAGGCTTGATCAGTTTAGTCTGTTTAACCCGGAGAAGATGTGATCGGCCCCGGCATCGAAGTCTTGTAGATTTGCTGGGTTCTTAGACCTGCATCTCAGCAGATGGAGGAGACCGGGTACCAGCGTTTCATTCCGATACGTGCTATTCAGAGTGGGCCAAACAGGTCCTATCCAAATATTTCTCACCAAAATAGAACACATTGTACACGTTCTCTGAGTCATCCTGCGAGCTCTTCTTTGGGCTGTGACTTTTTTTCCATGTAGCCATTAGGGAGCAATCAATGCCAAATGCCGTGCACATTGAATGGTTCTGAGGGATGGGTCCCCAAAGAGCTGTGCCGCGGCGGCTGCCGTTTCCTGTGGCGCCGAAGCGGCCGCACGGTGCTGCGCTTCCTGTGAGATGCACCGCTTCCGGAGGGCTCCTAAGCTTCCAGATACGCTTTTAGATTTTGGTGTGGCTATTTTCTGATTCAATCCCATAGCGGCCAGAGAATATGCTTAGGTTTATAGTTCATTCATTTCGTTAAGATTTCTTTTCCTTTATATGTATTTTTGGAGCAGGGTCTCGCTATGCAGCCTGGGCCCGTGGTGATTTCCTGTTTTCAGCCTCCCCAGCGCTGGGATTACAAGCATGCGCCACCAAGCCGGGCCTCGGTGGCTGGCTCAGCGCACCTGGGAGGTGGGGCTGGGGCAGCACGTGGTGCCCTGGATCAAGCCCCGGCCCCTGCGCTTGCCTAAGCAGGCACTAGTTTGCTAATCTATCTTTCTATATGACTGCCAGTTTGCACTCGTGGGCTGGTGGCTTGAAGGTTTAATAGATGGATACTGATTTTTTCCCTGTGGTACTTATTACCTAAAGAGCAGCCCTAGAACACTCCAATGAAAATGATGAACCCATTTGTTTCTTTTGTTGTTTCTACTCATTTTTGCTTCATGTATTTTCAACCACTGTGAGGAGGGCCCATGCAGGATGCTGTGATCCATGAAGAATTATTATTATTATTATTATTTTTTTGCTACCAGGGATTGAACTCAGGACCCTGAGGTTGCCAGGCAAGCACTTATTCTACTGAGTTATCTCCCCAGCTCTATCATGTTATTATGTCTACTATTACTATTTCTCCTTTTTGTTTTTGGTGGCATTCCTTGCTGTGAAGTCTGCTTTTATATTCTCTTGGATGAGTGTTCACATGATATGATTTTTATGATTTGGTTTTGATTCTTGCAGAGAGCACATAATCTTGTTTTTAATCCAATCTGAACATTCCCATTTTTTAATTGGGGATTTGAACTATTTATACTTAATTAATAAATAATATATTGGGTTAAAATCCATTAATTTGTTGGTCATTTTCTATACACCTTTAAAAATCATATTTTTTATATTTGCATGTTACTGTCCACTTTTAGGTTAGTAAAAATTAATTCATCCATGGTATATGTAATTCTAACTTATTATTTGCAAGCTATTTTGTATTTTATATGGGTCTGGTAAGTTTTGAGTGACCAGAGTTAACCTCGAGATAAAGAAGACTGTTTCACATGCATTGTAGGAACCTTGCAGGAATGTACCGCTCATGTCTCTACCCCTCATTTTCTAATTTTACAGTCCACTTTCACCTGTGCTTTATATGTAAGTTACTGTCATTCCATGTATACTGTATGCATAGATGCACATAAGCAGATTGAGAGGTAGCTCATACATGCGAAGCACAATGCCAACTTCTACATTTCAGATAATTATTTTATTTATTTATTTGTATTGGGAATAGAACTCACAACCTTGTGTTTGCCAGGCAGGCACTATACTGCTGAGCTACATCTTGACCTTCAGTGACCTTTAAGAAGGGATAAAAATTATTTTACCTTTGGTATCCTTTTAGCCATTCTTTACAGATGATGATTTGCTTTTGTGGATTCAAGTTTGTTTCGACTAGCAGCTTACCCCATAAGTTTTCAGTTATTTAGTTGACTGTTGGACAGACAGACTTAACAAAAGTTGTTCTTGTCCAGATTAGCACTCTTACTTCTATTGTTGTTAGGTGAACAAGCCCTTTCTACTCTGCGCCTCTTAAACTGACTTTGTGTTCATCCTCTTCCGGTTTTCGTCATACCCACAATCACCTCTTGTCCACATATCTGAGGTTCAGCTCAGAGTTTCCTTACTGTTTTACTCTGCAAAAGAGTCCAAATTGCACTTTCCCACCGACTTTGGGACATTTATAAGTCATGAGGCTTTGACAGTGTTAGGAAGGGCAATTCTGGGCATCAGGAATCCCCGGCATCCCTGGGCATCCTAAGTTCCCTGTGCCCAATCACCCTGCTGAATCAGGACATCTCAGGGAGTGGCAGCTGCCCTCTCACTGGTGGTCAGGTGCAAGACCGCTTTGAAACGGTCAGCATAGGGGTTTTCTATCTTTGCATCCAGCGACCTCCCCAAGCGAGTTTCTCAGGAGTGTGAGCACTTACAAAAGTCTAAGGGTCCCATTGCTTTTTAAAAATTGTTTTACTTTAAAGAGACTGAGAGAGCAATGGAAACAATATAGAATTTCAAAACAAAGTGATAGGAAATTATCAGTGGTCATCATGTTGCATATTGTTATCTGCAAAGTAGTTGCTTAGATTACTAGATATAGGTATGTAAGGTTGGTCAGTATAAACAGTATTTCTTTTAATGAACTAATAGAATACCTTAGCTACCTTACCATATATATATATATATATATATATATATGTATATTAGCACCTTAGCCTATCCTCCTTCCCCAATCTCAGTTGTTCTTGTTTATTTATTTATTTTGCAGTACTAGGGATTGAACTCGGGATCCTGCGCTTGCCAGGCAAGCACTTATCCTACTGAGCTATATCCCTGGCCCTACCCAGTTGTTCTTTAATGGATCGGTTTCTTCTCCTTTTTATACAATGCAGTATTACTCAGCTATAAAGAAAAATAAACTCGAGGCTTTTATAGGTAAATGGATGCAACTAGAGGCCATATTCATAAATAAAATAAATCAGACCCACATGTATAGGCATTTTATCGTCTGCCTACTGTAAGAACCTGAAAGAGTGAGTAATAGCCGAAAGATCACTATTACAGTTTTTTTCTTCAAAGTTGTCATTGCTTCCAGTGCTTGAAGTGGAGAGAAAATTGCTCCTCTGACTCCTCCAAGGCGGAAGGGTGCTAACAGGTGCCAACAGCTTGCTATTTGGAAGGAGGGATATCGGCATGTGTTTAGTATTTTTTTTTTCACAAATGAGAGCTGTGAAAGGGTGACAGGCTGGTTTAATGAAGCGTTAGATGTCTTGTTTCATGTTTGGCTGTTTTGCTGTTGTTGTTTTGGGAAGTCAGATTATAGTACATTCCTTTGGGGACACGCAGTTAGAAATCTGATAATTGCCCCTAAGAAGAACAAGCAGGACGATTACCAGCAGATTCTCGCCATCTCTGAGATGCTGCAAGTGGTAAGAGGCCCCTAAAGATGGGCATCGGGGCTGGTGCCATGAGTTGTTAGTGGCCTGCTAAGGCTCAAATATCAATGAAAAGAAATGATTGATGAAAGGCATTTCAGTTACTCTTGTCCTTTTTCTTAATTTTATAATAGTGTAGCCATTTATGGAATGGTTTCTAACTAGATGAACTTGATGTCTTGTTTTTATTTGTTTTGTTCATCAGTGCTGGGGATTGAGTATCAAGCCTTTTGATTATTTCTTTTTCTAAATTTTGAGACAGGATTTCAGTAAGTTGCGAAGTTGCCTTACCTGGCCTCAAATATGTAAATTTCTGGTCCAGGCTTCCAGAATGCTTGGGCTACATCATACCTGCCTGAATTTAAAATTATTGACAAAGGCTATGCTTTAATGCTGACATGGAAAGACACTTGAGTGGCAATTATATGAACAGAGCTTTATTTTAGGGGTGCTTTTAGCAAACAGCAGGCTATTAGTCCCATGAGGCATGACCCTGAGTGCTGTGGCTGTCACCCACAGCATCAGGCCCCTATAGGTGAGGCTTTGGGGACGTAACAGCCCATTGCAGCAAACTGTGTTATGGAGAGGTGAACCCGGGCAGGAGGACTCACCCTGGAGGGATTTACCTTCCTCCTCCTCCTTGGAGCTCTCCCTGCTCCCTGCAGCCATCCTGTGGGCTGTTTTCCTCTGCCACCCCCCTCTGCCGTGCTGCCCTATCCTGCAGCCAGTCGTCTATGTACTGAAACCTCTACAAACTGACAGCCATAGCCAAACTCTGTTCTTCAGAGTTGAAGGAGTTGCCTATTGCATCTTGGTGATCTAAGAAGCAGCTGAGGGACCACGGGGAGCCAGAGCTCCCTGATGGGCATCATGGGCACAGGTAGCCCAGAGTCAGCAGCCCCGGAGACTCTGGGAAGCCTGAGCGCATCTCTGGGAGTTGCCAGACTGGCCCGTCGGTGCTGGGGGGTGATGCGCCTTGGGGATGCACATTTCTCAGGAAGGGAGGCACAGGTCAGGGTTGGCCGCAGAAGCCTGCAGGCACAGCTGTCTCAGGAAGTCTCTCTCTAGTTGAACAACCCATGCGCATGTCCACTGCCTCCCTCCCAGTCTGCTTGCTGGTGGCTTCAGTAGGCTCTGGGTGGCACTATCCTCTGCTCTGTGGTTGTCCCTGCTGTGTCGCCGCTGCGTCCTATGACTGGTGAGCTAGGCAGAGAGACCAGGAGGACTGGGGACAGGAGTCAGGCAGCACCAAAGCCAGACCAGGGCCTGGCCCTCGGTCTGGGCAACGTGGCTGCCATCCTCAACGGCTCTGAAGGAGTCTAAAACACTGTACAGCAAGACCACAAGTTGGGTCAGCTCTCACAGAGCCATTCCCCCAGATTCCCCAAGAGCAGGGGACTTCTTTGATGTCCTCATGCACTGGCCATGTGAAATAATGTTTTGTGAGGCTATTCACTTGGATTTGCTTCTACCCTGGGCCCAACCGGCTAGACCCAAATTGGATTTAAACTCAGTAACCAAGCTATGGTTGGAGACTCTGTAGCTAATTAACTAATTCAGCTGAAATAAACTGGCTGGTCGATCCACTAAGCTGTGGCCAATTAAGTTGTTTGCTAGGTCTACATCTGCTCTTCTGTCAAAGCTGTCTGATGACATTGTTGGCTGGGATTCTCAGAATCTGCTCCGGGAGCGCCCAAATCTGTCATTCATTCTTTCCTTTGCCTTGTTTCGTTTTCCTTTCATTAAACACAGTGTACCAGACTCACCTGGTCCTTGGCGTGGGGAGTGCCCTGAGCTCACTGCTCTCCCTGGCACCTGGCTGCTATGGTTAGGTTTCCTCTGCGAGTCCCAAATTCTTTGGGTTTCTTTCTTGAGCTGTGTCAGTTTGAGGAAATGTTTGATCTAGCCTAGGTTTGAAGGTCTGGAAGGAAAGGGGTGAACCTAGAAGACCTCTTGTTTGGGTGGGACTAGAGAGAAGCTGAGCTGGTAGGTCAGTGGGTTGGCCACAGGAACAGAGAGGCGTGGTCCCGGGGAACCCAGGCAGTGGGGAGCCCTACCTTGTGGCACTGTGTCAGGGCTGGAGTGAGACAGCAGGCAACCTTGGGCTGGCACCAGGGTCAGTTCGTGCTAGGAGAGGACTGACGACTCCTGGGGGATTCACAGAGGCTGTCTATGCCTGACAGGATCTAGGTCGGACAGAGCCTGGACCTCCCCCATTTAGACAACCAAACTTGCAATCGCTGAGGCGCACAGCAAGTTTAACTTCAGGTAAAACTTCTTGGTGGCAGATGTCGGAGAGCAATGACCAAGCACATTCCACAGAAGCAGTGGGAACAATGGGGTCCGCCTCTACACTGGCACACAGAGGCTCTCAGAGGCCTCTTTCAGGGAAGGACAGTTGCTTTCCAGACTGATCAGCTGGGGCTGGCCCTCTCTCCGAGCACACCTTCTTGTTGTACTCACAGCCCGCACGGCGGCACCCGTACGCAGCGGGCAGTCTGGGGGTGTTTATGCTCTGAGCACTCTCCAGTGCTTTCCTACCTCCCACTGAGGGTGGGCGACTGCTGTCCTCTGTTCAGCTTGAGCGGACATCACTGGCTTAGACCAACATCATCAAAGCTGCTAAACCAGAGGAAGGCTTCCAGGAAAGCCACTGAGTACTACCCAGACCTCACGGCCCCCTGAGCTGTCCAGCGCCAGAAAAGGCCTGTGGCGCCTGTGACACAGGTCACCTAGTGCTGCACAGGTAGTCGTGTAGTCTGGGGCTTATAAGGGGAACAATTTAGTACAGGGCACATAATTTATAGGATTATTTTATAGTAGTCACCCAAAGAGTTTTGTACAGCAAAGTTCAGGAAGTCGGTCCACACACTAAAGACCCAAAACTCCAGCGAGGGTCTGGTTCCCACAGAAGTGTCACGCTTGAGTCCAGCTGAAGACCCAGAGCCCACGGCAACGCCTCTTTCAGGCGTGTTTCATGGATCTGCGCTGGGAAGGCCCAAAAGTCAGCGGTAGAGGCTGGAGAGTCTGCGCCAGCGGGATGAAGGTCTGCCCCAGAGCCAGGACGCTCGAGGTAAAGACCAGCGCTCCCCTGAAAAGTGGCGTGGCCATCCTCAGCAATGGCCCCGAGCTCCTCTGATGATAACAGCCAACTTCCCATCAGGAAAGCCGGCTCTAGAGGCTTCTCCAGGAGACAGCGGGGCACCATCTTCCCCTCCAGAGCCAGGAAGCGATGCTCACACTGGTGACCAGAGCTCCCCAAGGAGAATGACAGCCGTTCTCGGTGACAACAAGACCCCCGGTTCCTCAGCCGATGAGAACAGCCAAGTTCGTATCAGGAAAGCCAGCACAACAAGCTCCGCCAGGAGAACTAACGGCCCAGGAAGCCCAGGAGAAGCAACAGCCCCTTATCAGCACCTCTTCTTTTTCCCTTGTTTTGTTGCCAGTAATCCTCAGGTGGGCCTTCCATGTCTAGCAAACATGACTCCCTTCAGCTGGGTGCTACAAGTTGACCGCCAGTTGTCAGCTCAGGACGGCTCAGGAGCGCCACACATGGCACCTTGCAGGCAAGGCCAGACGCACAGCCCCTCCCAGCCACCAGCCCATCTTCTTTCCTGTAACCTGATATCCACCAGCCACCTTTACTGGGCTCTTCTGTGTCCCCAAGGGCTGGCTAACACCCCCGGTCACACCGGGGGCAGCCACATCTGATGAGGTCACTCTGTCCCCACTGAAGTCCCAGAGCTTCTGTATCCACGAAGGGGAAGATCTTCTCTAAAGGTCCATGGACTCAGAGGTGTTGGTCTTCTAAAGTACGAAAGGAGAGATGAGGTGGAACAGATAGACACACGCCCCGTGAACAGAGATGGGGGAAGCAGCTGGAAGCAGGAAAGAGATGCGGGGACGTCAGAAACGTGGGCAGAGTCGGTGACGTCACCGCTATTAAATGAACACTTCCGCAATCACCAAGTGAAGAAAATTACAAAATAGGCCCCGTGCACTCATCCGAGGCTGGGGACCGCTTGGGCAAGACAGACCAAAGACAAGGGGCGCAGCGCTGCCCAGGGTAGCTCAGCGACCGCCTCCCGCCAAGATCCAGGAGGTGCTAACTCCATCGACGAAGTCATGCGTGTGGGCATCGCTCCTAATCTAGGTGAGTACAGACTGAAAACAAAAATAACCCCAAAGCAGAAACACAAACAGCACGGGGAGGGGGAGAAATTAGTATACAGTGACTGAGGAAGGAGAGAAGCAGGAGAGGAACCAGCCACTCTCTTCTTTCTCAACAGTCTCTCCTCCCCTCCTCTCCCCTCCCTTTCCCTCCCCTCCCCTCCTCCTTTCCTTCTCCTCTCCCCTCCCCTCCTCCTTTTCTCTCTCCTCTCCTGCCCTCCCCTCCCCTCTTTCTTTTCAGACAAGGTCTGGCTGTGTAGCCCAGGCTAGCCTCCAACTCAGTCATCCTCTTGCCTCAACCATCCAAGTGTGCCACCACACCTGGCCTTCACGATTTCTATGCTCAAACAGACCCGCCATGGGGTAGGTGAGAGCAGTAGCTTAGACAAATTGCAGAGTTCTGGTGATAGGTCCAGAGGGTCCCTGTGTGTCTGTATGGAGACCAGTTTTGTGACTGAGAGCTGCTGGCGCATCTCAGAGGTCAGCCTGAGGTTTCATCCCCAGGCCCTTGGGTAACACTGTGTGCTGGCCCCAAGGATTCTGTGTCACATGGGTCCTGTCCTACACCCAAGAGGGGACTTCTGAGTGAAGGAGTTTGCCACGCTTTCTCTCACTTGCCAGGCTTACGTGTTTGGTGCCGGTGAGTCTGCGCACAGCATCGGTGGGTCACGGGGAGAGGAAGCCATGCTCTGGACTCTCCTCAGGGCTCCAGCCCAGCCAGGGATCCAGGAGGGTTTCAAGGTGAAGGTGAGGGCTGACACAGAAGAACAGAGGCCAGGACATTCCAGGGGATGGAAAGGTGACAGAAGCAGGGGTGGCCAAAGTCTGGAGGGAAATCGAGGCATCTGACTGCAAAGTCCTGACCCAGAGCCCGAGGCCACACCCAGAACTGCCGCTGGGACACTCCAACCTGCCCTCGTCTTGGTAACTGGAATGCCGTTTCCTTCCTTTAGCTGCATAGTTAAGATTCTTTCTGTTCTGGTTTGTCTCTAGGTGTATCCCTAATGCCTCATGTGGTCCTGGGGCAGGCTTCTAGTGTTTGTGATTAATTTATGATCCAATGCTGGGAGTGTGGGTGTGAGTACTACATCCAGCCTGGGGCAGAGAGCCTGCATGCAATAGAGGGAAGGGAGAGAGGCTTGCCCTCTACCTCTGCCTCTGCTGCTGTTGCCGCTGCTCCTCCCTTGGCTCTTTGCTGTTTTCCACCACCATGAATGGCTTCCCTGCGCCATGTGCCACTCTGCCTCGGAGCCAGCAGAGTATGGACTGAAACCTCCACTAACCGCAAGCCAAATAATCCTTTTTTCCCCTTAATTTTGGGTGCCAGGTATTTTGTTTTGGCAATGAGAGAAAAGTAACCAAGACACTTTCCTTTTCTGGTCAAAAAACAGAGAAGACCGAGCAGATAAAAGGAAAAAAAAAACCCACATTCAGGAAGAATGTTTGACAACTATGTGACAATTAGAAGGGTGCCTATGTATGGAAGCTAATGTGGATGCGAGGCAGCATCCATCTACCCTCTGCCAGACATGGAGCCCTGATGCCCTGGGAATCCTGCTGCACACACACTCTCAGCCTTTGTTGCTGGGCAGGTCCTGCCCCTTAGCCAGCAGCTGATGTTTTGAGTCCAAATCTCAGCCACTCAGCACAGCCCATTTCCCTGCCCACACTCACTGGTCCCAGCATGGTCATGCGCCCTCACATGGCCAATCAGGTTTTGCTTGAGCTGCCCAGCTATTGGGCAGCACCCACTCCTAGAATACCTGAGTAGACACATCCTCAGAAGACGAGGCTTGTGTCACTAGCAGGTTTCAGCAGTGTACCTGGTTGTGGCGCTGTGGCATCTTATACTTGAAGATTGACTCAGAGCCGAATTTACAGCAAGCTCCCCTCATTTCTGAGCGCACGAATGGCTTCTTGGGTAGCTGGCATGCCAAGTGTTCCTGCTTAGTTTTGTTTTTAATCAAACACTTTGCATTATTTATCAGACCCAATGGGGGGAAAATATAGTTTTCATTAAATGACTGCTACTTGGGGTACGGCTCGCAGTGCATTTGCGGATGGGTAGATTTTAGATCTAAAATTCATAAATGCCAACAAAAGATGACCTACTTAAAGGACTGTTTACTCTATGAACACAAAATCTATTTAATAGCAACAGACACAAGACAGCAGATAAATGCCCAAGGGAGCAGTTCCCAAGTCACTGACTCTGAGCTGTGGGGCATTCTTAATCTCGGGACAAGGACAGGGATGGATGGGAAGATGCTTGGACCTTCTGCCAGCGGGGAAGAGAGTTCCAGGACTGTGACCCTTGCGAGATGAACACAATCAGCTTTCAGGGAGTAGAAAAGCACAACAGACTTTATCTTATTTCTAGCCGCAGGAGCCCAGGGTCCCAGGCTACTGAATGATGAAGAGACTTTGGAAGCCATATGCACTGTCACGCCCTTGAGAAACAGCAGGGCCCGGGAGAAACATCTCAGAGCATTAGCAGCAGGCATCTAAGGCACAGGCAGGCTGCCCCGAGCTTAAACCTTGGCTGCCACAGTGATTTTTTGGTGACATGTGGTGAAGTCCACTCTACTTCCATTCTACATCTGTGAAATGGGTCCACAAGGATTCCTACCTCAAGGGGCTCCTGGGAGGACTGAGCAGATACCGCAAAGTCAAGCACGGTGGGTGCGCAGGCGCACATCGCCCTCCTGTCCTGTGGTCCTGCCTACCTGGGTGCCACACTCCGCTGAGGCTGTAGGACCCGCCACGGCTTCAGGGTTGCAGCTGGCTGTGCTGCTGTGGGACCCTGCGTGGCTCAGAACTGGTGAGCACCCGCGAGGCCACGGGTGCCAGGATGCCAGCCTACCTGAGAGGCGGCCCTGGGGGCTGCGATGGGCGCTTAGCTTCAGAGACGCCTCCTCCCCTGGAAGCTTAGCGTGTCTGCCTGAGCCTGCCAAACCTCCAGCCCCAGGAGGAACATTTTATCTGCGAAATGGCAGGGTGGTGTTGCTGTATCAATGAAGACACTTCTAGGTAAACTAGTGTCCCCACCCAAAGGTGCAGCCTAGTGGCGTCACATTTCTGCCCATTAGAATTACCCAAAGACCAAAGATTCAGTCAGTCAGAACTGCAGAGTGCATGATTCTGATTGTGAGACACCCTGGCAAAGGCAACTCTGTGGAGACAGCAGAAAGCTCATGGGTGTCCAGGAACTGGGGGAAAGGGTTGAACAAGAGGAGCACAGAGGAGTTTTAGGTAGTGACGTTATTCAGCTTGATAGCAAAGGCATGGACGAAGGGCACTGTGCACTTGACAAAACCCACACACTGCTACATGGCATGAATCCCAACGAGAACTCTACGCTTCAGGAGCAATGTTTTAGTATCGGTGTCAGCTCGCCGCCTGCATCCGAGGGATGACACCAGCTCAAGGTCAGGGCAGCTGTGTATGGAGTGAGGGTGTCTAGGGCACTCCTAACTGTCACCTGCATTGGCTTGGAGTGGCCTAGGAGGTGAGCTCAGCACCCTCTGGGTGCTTCCAGGAGGGTCACACAGACATGGCCTCAGATCCGCACTTGGCCCCTGGCCTCCCCTTCTCTAGCATTCTGTCCCCTCTGCTCTTCTTCCCTGTAGAGATCCATTGGCCTCAGTGCGATCATTTGTGCCTCAGGGAGAACTGGAGGCAAGAATGAGGAAAAGATAGAAGAAGAGAAGAGCTGGGTCAGGTGGTGTCCTGTCTGCCTGGTTGGCCAGACAACCCCTGAACAACAGCAGCAGCATTTATTTATATCTACGCAGAGTTGCGATACAAAATGTTGCCTAGTTACTAGCAGCTCACAGCGTCCAGATAGGATGCTTTTCTCAGGTCTGAGGTAGCCTGACTGCCTTAGGCAACAGGGCCTCCTCCTGCCCTCCCCCACAGGACCAATGTGCAGCTTCAGTGGCTCCCAACACTTCCACACCGCCGTGATCTAAGCAGCTTGCTCGGCTGGGCCCTTCCACCATGGCGCTTCTGCTTTGGAGCAGACCATTGACTGGGATCCAGGAAACTGTGAGCCGCATGACCATTTCCTCCAATAAGTCATCACAGGCATTGAGTCCAGCAGTGGACAGCTGAGGAGGACATCTCCATGCTTTCTGCCCATCTCTGCACCACTGCTCTGAGGGGAGCCCGGGAGTCCACAGTCTCCATGACTCTACTATGGCGTGGCTGAGACCCCACTTCTGTAGGAGGAGGTGTGCCAGGCTTCCCCTGGCTCTGGTCCACCTCCAGCCTCGCTTCATGCCCTGAACCACCTTCCTACGTCACACCCTCCCCTGCCTCCTGTAACTGCGGGACACCTGTGCATACGCACACGAATGTGTACTCTCACTTATTCCTTCATTCTTTCTCAATAATGTATATTTTGTTTTCTCACTGAATAACCACTTGATTTCACAAAAAGTTCTTGCAGGCAGGAAAGCTCATGGTGACAGTTTTGATCCCAGAGATGCAAACACAAGTCGCTAGACAAAGCTCCCGGGAAGATGCATCCATTGTCTAAGTCGTCTCTGTTTGTTCCCTTGATCCATCCCCTCCATTTGGGAATGTGTGTGTGACCCTAGGGACCAGGCAGGCACTTTGTGGCAAAGGGAGTTTAGGTCAGACGCTCCAGCTGGTTGGGCAGAAGCCAGAGGAGCTGTGAACCCTGATGGGGCTCGCTCCTCCCGCTGCAGGCGGTCTGAGCCCTAGGATCGCGTGCTGTGCTCCTTCTCCCTGCTCTACCTGCAGGTCCTGTATTGCTCTCAGGAAAGTGGGACCTAAATTCCAACCCAGTGTCTTCATAGATGGACTGTGATTCCTCTGGAGCTGTTTTGTTACCTCATTACCTGGTTTTCTGCTGAGCGCATGCCAGATAGAATTTGTGATTAGTACTGGCCTGTTGGATAAAGTGAGCTTTGAGAAAAACGTGAGCCGATGCCAGTATGACCAAAGCAGCTTTCCTTGGGGTGTGCAGCTCAGGGCATCTGCCCGGGGGGAGCCCGCTCCCTCTGGGAATGAGGATCCACAATGTGGCTTTAGTTCTTTCTTAGGAGTCACTGGGATCGGATCTTTCAGGCACTATTCTTTTCATATTTCCATGGCAGGGCAGAGTTCAGCTTCTTTCCTATCTGGTATTTTCATAAAAATGTGTCACAGTCTCACCTGCAGGAGGAAACTGAACATATGCCTCCCTGACCTCCAGGGAGCTGACCAGGAGCCCCAGAGAATCTCCGCTGATGGGAGAGGCACGCATGGCTCCCAGAGACAAATGCACACCCTCAGGGGGTCTCTTGCGGTGTGCATGTTGGCAGCCGTTGGGCCCATCAGCAGACATTGGGCAGGAGCATCTCGACATTTCCCAGACTCAACATGTGATGAATGAAGAAAGAGACCCCAGTGAGGCCCTTGGGTCTTCCTGCCCACCAAGATGGACCAGGCATCACTCCTCCTGGCAGCCGCAGGGCTGGCTGGACATTGATCATTTTTAAACAGACTGAATGGCTGGCTGCTCTCAGCACTCAGGAATGGTCTCGGAAAGGGAAGGTGCCTTCTCAGTAGAAATGGAAACCTGCTTGGAACTGCACCCAGACGAGTACTCCAGACATATGCTTGGGGGTAACACTCAGCTCTGCCTTGTCTGTGTGAACCAGAACAAAGGAACAGGTTAGGGACACACCCGTGGGTGTGCTTGAGACCCTTCCGTGGAGACTCGTGAGGGCTGGGAGAGGAAGTCATCCAGTGTCCCTGGCCAGGAAAGAGGTGCTCTGATGCGCAGAGATATCAGCAAGGTTAGCTGCCGGACCACTGGGAAAGCACATGTGGAGCTGCGCTCTGAGCCTCTTGGGCACGAGGTGCTGGTGACGAAAGGCTTGGAAGGGAGCCGGCAGAATGGTGCCCCCTCATGGTGCCGAAAGAGAGACTGCACATCTGTCCTGCGACAGAGGTGCTATTTAGCTGCTCAGGATTTTAGAGCCAGGGAAACCTCCTTTAGATTCATGAGCACCCTTATTAAGGACGAATCATCCACCCGTTACATCTACATTTTCTAGAACAGTAAGTGACCACCCATGGGTGGAGTCACTAAGAGATGTCACTCACGTCCTGGGGTGATGCTCAGAGGCTGAAACCAAGCACCAGAGGCCAAAGCAGGAGCAAAATAAAGGCAAGAAGGAGCATCAGCTAGGGGAAGACTGCCTGACCCCCCTCTGTGGGTGCATGGCCTCGGCTTCCCAAGGACCAGGGCTCGGCGGGAAAAGACCTGGGCATGGGTGACCTTCCGCGCTGGCTGGGGCCTTCCAGCTCCTGAATTTGCTTTCCTTTAATGGATCCAGTCATGCTTGATTTAGCTGCTCCTACACACACACACACACACACACACACACACGCATACACAATCATTTACAAGTATGTGCTTTTACTTGTGTGTAAAAAGTGTAAATAACAGAAGTACATGTGACAAAAAACCTTGGGCATAAGAAGGGAGACGTGTCACCCCTGAGCCCTTACTCGCATCCCACAGCGTGGAGGAAGCATCTTCATTCTAGACCAAGGTGTGTGGCGTGGGTCTGGCTTCCGCCTCCTGTGAAGGGGAATAAACCACATCAGGCACGATCAAATATATGGTGGCTGTTAAAATTTAAAAATTACAATAAAAGGCACATCGCCTCTAATGCTCCACACATATTCTCCTTCGCATCAAACACACTCATTCCGTCACCTCTACCGCTTTCTGCAGGAGCTCTGAAGACGGAATGTCTTCAGTCATGCAGCTGTGTCTGCCTTGATCTTGATCCAAGGCCAAGTCACTCAGTCTTCCAAGGGAGGCTCGGAACTGAACTTGCAATCCTCCCGCCTCAGCCTCCCACAGTGCCTAGGGAACTGGCATGGGCCACCACACTGGCATTGTCCTCTGACTTAGTGAGAATATTTAGGGCGTCTGAGGATAAATGTTTGTGGAGCAATGTTGGTTGTGGGGAGAGGTTTCCATCTCTTTTTTCCTCCTTTCTCCTCTTCCTCTGCCCTTGTCACTTCCTTTCTTTTCCTTTTCTCTGCCCATGCCATCATATTTTCCTCCTTTAGTCTCCCCTCAAGGTAAAGAAGAACTCTGTAGAATAAGTGGTCCCAGTATCCCTCTACTGTGGAAAAAAACAAGAAGCCGAGCTTGTGGCCTCCCTCTCACTCGGCCCAAGGCCATCGCTGGCTGAGCTCCCACAGGAAACTGCAGCTAGGAGGCCTTGGGCCGCGCAGTCCTTTCTCTGAGATTGAAGAATTGGAACATGGAGCTGGAACTCGGCTAAGTACTGCGTTGTGTTAAGTAAGAATTGAGGAGTTTTCCTGGGCCCTTGCAGGAATGTGGCAGGTGGACTATTTCTAATAGGTTTAATTAGGGGCTGCAAACGGAGACACTTACTGCAGAGGCGGCCCACCAGTGTGACCCTGTGCGGGGGGCCAGGCCTCATCTCCCTCCTAGTGCAGGCAGCGGGGCTGCCGCCTCCTGGCTCTGAGGCTCCGTTCCTCACCTGTGAAATGGGACCACCGTGGCGCTTCCTTGTGAGCTCACCGCGGTGCTGTAATGAGCTCAGGACTGCGGCTGTCTTGTAACCCTGGGCGCCTGGTAGACCCACAATGAATAATAACTGCACTAAAGATTGCCACCTTTGCACCATTCTTCTGACTGGCAGAGACCCCCTGAGGAATGTGAGCTGAAGCCGGGACTTCAGGTCTGCTTCCCACTTTCGCCAGCCAGGATGGCTCTCCCAGCAGTGGGGCTGTGAAGCGAGCAGGCAAAGCCAGGTCTCCTGCAGTTTCCCATCATGCATTTTCCCAATGCATCATTCCCATCATGCATTCCCATCTTCTATGGCTGACAGCAAGACCTGAGGAATGAGCTAACTACAGGGGTGACCAGAAATCAGAGGGTCCTGACGCCTGTCTTTCACACAGAAGTCGCCTGATTCTGCCCTTCTGGGGAGCAGGGCGGCCTCCGCCATCGCAGCTTGCAGCGCACACCTGCTGGGGCCTGTCAGGGCCGAGGTGTGTGGGCTCCTCCGTCTTTTCTGTTCTCAGGGGGCTTCTGGGAAGCCTCAGTGGCCATTTGGACCCAAGAAGAGGCTCTCTCAAAGTTGTGCTGCCTGAGAAATCCAGGAAAAGTGGCCTCAGCAGTGTAGATGGCTTGGGAGTGACAGGATGCTGACAGTATGCCTATGGCGGGTTGCTTAGAAGACGTCTGACATGGAGGGAATGGTATCATTTCTTATGTTGTCTAAAAAACATTTTTGCTTTCTCTAAGTAAACATGTGACAAGAACAGCAACATTACAAATTTCTTGCAGAGTGAAGATGATAGGGCAGCCCCCGGGCAGCATGAAGACTGTCCTCTTGCCCCTGTCTCTCGCTCCTCCCTGGCCGGTCAGGTGCAGGCGGAGTCAGCCGTGCAGCGAGGGACACGGCCCTTGCCCTCCAACACACCATCTTCTCCTCTACTGTGTTGCTCCTTCCCGCAGGGAACACAGGCGTGATGGCTGGAATCATCGCAGCTGCCTTGTGAACAGGCTGAAACAGCCCGAGGCACCAGAATCAGGTGGCTCAGGTGGAACTGAGCTTCTAAACTGTCACCTTCGGGGACACTTGCGGTACGCCAAAAGCAAACTCATTTATGTGCGCTAATGTGACCAGGGTTGCTGACTGGTGCAAACTGGAGCATCTTATCAGACACAAAACAGGGTCCTGCTTGCATGCACAGCGCTGAGAGCAATCTCAGTAAAGAAGGGGCTGCTCGGGGAGAGCCTAAGCCAGTTCCCAGCCTGCAGGAAGTGCCATTCCACCAGGCCTTCCCATTACGCTGAGCTTGTGCTAAAACCGTCAGCCTCGTCTATCACCATGTGGTCGTCTAAAGCCAAAATGAATTAAAGACTTAGATATTAAAACATAAATGCTCAATCTACTGGTGGAGAAGTAAGAAGAGATCTTGAAGACATATGGAGAGATTTCATGAGCCAAAACCCAACTGCCTTGGAAATACTTCAAAGAATCAATAACTGGGATCTCATCATTTTGAAGTTTATGCATATCAAAAGACATCACCAACAGAGTAAAAAGAACACCCAAGAACTGTGCAAAAAATCTAGACAACTATCCCTTAGATGAAGGACTTCTATCTAAAACATATAAAGAATTAAAAAAACCAGCCCCCCCTCCAAGTTTAAAGACCCAATCCAAAAATGGACATCTGAAATAAATATACACTTTTCAGATGAAGAAATACAGTGTTTTTTTTTTTTTTTGGCTGAACTGGGTATTGAACTCAGGCCCTCGCACTTGCCAGGGAAGCGCTTATTCTCTTAAGCCATCTCTCTGACCCAAAATTTCCAGTTGTTTTTTGTTGTTGTTGTTGTTGTTGTTGTTGTTTTGTTTTTAGATGAGGAAATACAAATGGCAAATAAATATATGACAAACTTTGAACATTAATGGTCATTTAAGAAATGCAGATTGAAACAACACTGAGATTCAGTCGCACCCCAGGAAGAATGGCTCTCATGAATAAGTCAGCCAATACCTAATGCTGGAGGGGCTGTGGGATAAAGGTGCCCTTCTCCACTGGGGTAGGAGTGTATACTCATGCAACCACGATGGAAATCAGTGTGGCGACGCCTCATAAAGTTAAGATTGAAGGTCCCACTCAACCCAGCTGTTCCCCTTCTGCGTATTTTTCCAACAGAACTGAAATCATCATACCACAGCAATACATGTGCACCCATGTTTGTATCAGCACAGAGCTAAATCTTGGAAACAACCCCAATGCTTGTCAGAGGATGAATGGATAAAAAGGATGTGCTCTTTTCATACAATGGAGTATTACTCAGCTATAAAAAGATAAACTCAAGGCTTTTATTAGTAATGGATGCAATTAGAGGCCACACTCATAAGTGAGATAAATGAGACTCACCTGGGTAACCATAGTAACGTCTCCCTACTGTAAGAACCTGACCTGAAAGGGTAAATAAAATCTGAAGGGTACAATACAGTGAAAAAGAAAGGATCTGCCAGGGAGATGGTTCAGTAGGACAAGCGCTTGCCTGGCAAGTGCAAGGGCCTGAGCTCAATCCCTGGCTCCACCAGAGAGAGAGAGAGAGAGAGAGAGAGAGAGAATGAATCTGCTCAAAGGGAAAGAACAACTGGGATGATTAAAAGGAAGAATGAAAGGAAGAAAGAAAGTGAAAGAAGGAAAGAGAAAAGAAAGGAGGAAAAGATATATTTACAGATATATACAGACAGCTTAGACATTTGCACTGCTGGTCTATGGAAAGAAACAGCTAATGCTTCATTTTTTTTTTTTCTCTTCTTCTATTTAGTTTCTTATAAGTTTTTTACTGTTTGTTGTTTTTTTTTCTTTTCAGAACCGGGGATTGAACTCAGGCCCTTGCACTTGCCAGGCAAGTGCTTATTCTACTGAGCTATCTCCCCGGTCCCTCTTACAACTTTTTAAAACCAATTTTGTATGCTTATATCGGCTAATCTGAAAAAGTAAAGACAACTTTATGCAATATAGCAACCATTGTTGAATTCCTATTGTTTTGTTTAGTGAAATTCAGTAGGCTTTCTAATGGTATTTTTAAAACATTTTTATTCTCTGTAAAAAATTAACAAAACAAAAAAACCTCAGTTTTCATTAGGACTTACTTACTTAAAATATTTGGATAACAAATTGGTAGCCACTCATTGTCCCATAAAGAACCACTGAAAATATTCTTCAGGATTTCCTTTCCACTGCCCATTTCCAAGGGCTAGTACA
>NDGN011313068.1:0-14270 GCA_002564285.1 Tympanoctomys barrerae | reverse complement strand
GCACCACATGCCAGCCAGCCCCGCCCCCTGGTGGGCTGAGCTGGCCACACATACACATAAATAGAAAATTTAAAAAAAATTTAAAAAAAAAATAAAGACATAGGCATAGGTAAGGACTTTCTGAACAGAATTCCAAGACACAAATAAATAATCATTTGTTGTTCAAGAATCAATGCATGAGAGCATATCAAATCCCAAAGCTTCTGGATAACAGAAGAAATGACTGAGTGAAGAGACCACCTAGAAAATGGGGGAAAATTGGATAGTTACTCTTTGGATATAGGACTAGTATATAAAATATATAAAGAGCTAAAAAACTAGTCCCCCAAATAAAAGAGTCAATCAAAACTGGGAAACCGAGCAAGGCATGGTGGTGGATACCTGTAATCCTCACACTTAGGAAGCTGAGCCAAGAGGATAATCATGAGTTGGAGGCCAACCTGGGCTACAAAGTTAAGTTCAAGGCCTGGCTGAACTACATAGAAAGACCCTGCCTCAAAAAAAGAAAAAAAAAAGGAAATTGAAATGAATAGATACTTCTAAAAAGAAATACCAGTAGTCAATAAATACATGAAAAAAATGTTCAACGTCTCTTGCCACTAGAGAACTGTAAAACCAAACAAAAATGAGACTCCATCTTACTCCAGAAAGAATGGCTATCATCAAGAACTAAAAAAACAACTGATGCTAGTGAGATTGTGGGGAAAAAGGAATGCTTCTATATTATAGGTAGAAATGTGAAATAGTACAACCACTATGGATATCAGTATGGAGATTCTTCAAAAATACTAAAAATAGAGATTCTATTTTATCTGGTTGTACCTCTTCTGAGTATCATCCCAAGAGTGTTGAAGATATCATATTAGAGTAACACATATGAGCTCATGTTTGTAGCAGCACAACTTATTGTAACTGTATCTTGGAAATAGCTTATATCATTAAAAGATGAATACATAAAGAAAATGTGATATATAGTAGTACCTCAGCTCAAGAATGTAATTTTTTCCAAGATTCTGGTTGTCACTAAATTATAAGCATAGCAACCAAAATCACGAAACAAATTCTATACCAGAATTGTAGAAAGAATTAAATTTATGAACTGAGGCACCACTGTAGATACACCAAGAAGTATGACCTAGACCTAAAGAAGAATAAGTTTGGGTCATTTGCAGGAAAATGGATGCACCTTGGGACCATAATGCTGACTGAATCAGACACAGAAGATTAAATATTACATGGTGCCATTTACATGAGAAAACAAAAGTATAAATAAAGAGAAAAATAAAAGATAGATGGTAGGACACAAAGAGATAGACTTTGTAAAGACAAGAAGGGAATATGGGAATGGGAGGAAACCTGGGACGGAAGAGAGGAAAAGAAAGCAAAAAGGATTAAGATGGGATATGTGTGTATATCAATTTCCCTTAGTGAATACATTCAACATGTATTGCAAATATGTACTAAGAAAAGAAAAATAATACTTTTGCAATACAATGTAAACCACTAAATGCATTCATTAATATTTAATGCAATTAATCATAATGCACTGATAAATTAATTAAAGCAGTCAAAATTTACTCTATTTAAATTGTGTGAGATTTAGTTTCCAAAGAACTACATCAACCCACTCTAAAGTCTATGCTTCAGCTATAATAAACTACTAAATTAATTTCAGTTCCTTAAAAGTGCCATGGCTGCTTGGGAAGAGGACATTCTCCATTTCTGGAAGACCTTTCTTCTTCTCCCATGAAGATTCTGACTCATTTGTCACAACCCACCTGGTCTAAGTGCTGTTCCCATGAATTCCTGCAACACTTTGTGCTTGTTCTCTTCAAGTTATCTGAATATCCTGTGAAGCTTTTAGATCCCTGAAAACAATGACTATGTCTTTTTTTGGTTCATCATTGCATAATAAGTTAGTGGGCAGTTGTTATTGGTTATTAAGTCTATAAATTAAATAAACTGGCTGATTTAAAATAATATCACCATTGTGTTCCCGTCCTAAAGGCCAGGCTATCAACTCTGCCCTTCTGCAAAGAATGGCCAAATGTCATGGCCTTGCATGTATCATTTTCTGAATCACAACTGAAATTATGATGTCCTCTCCCAAATGCAAATTTTTGTTGATCGTGCACATGTGCCAGGTCATGCCCTTGCGGTCTTTCATAGTGGTGCTTAGGATTTTATTGGTCTTTTTGTTGGTATCTCCAGATAATACTTGTAATGTCTCCAAACTCTTTTTTCCAGTTAAAAATGATCACTTAGAACTATTACCCTGTAAGCCTGGCTTGGAGGGCAAAAAAATAAATCATGACCTGAGTTTAAATTTATCTTACGTTTGATTCTGTGTGTTGCCAGCAGCACAAACTTTATGCCTTTGTTGAAGATAACTGAAAAGCCAGTGTCAAGTTCAGAACGTCTCTCCCCTCAAGGAACAGCAGTAGGAGAAACGCCTATTGTGAGGAGTAAAATCAAACACACCTTGATTTGGAAACAGCTTGGCCCTCATAAAGATGACTTCGTAAAGGGGAGGAGACTGAAACAAGAGTGGAAAGCGAGAGGCAGGAACCTTAAGCCTGGTGAAGATCCGCCGAGCAGAGCGAGGTCCACTCTGAAGTTATATATAGGCCTTACAGGGAGGCCAGAAGAGGGTCACGATGCTGAGGTCTACATGAAGGAAAGATGTCTTGGGATATGAGGAATCGCACTTGGTTTTATTAGTTTTCTCTAAAGTACATGGTGCTTGAAGCTTGGAAAATAACTTTCTTATGAGTGGCTTTTTAAAAGGCATGTTGCTATTTATTTAAAACTTTTTCAGCTTTATTTTAAATTATTTTTCTGTAACACAACCTAGGTTCCTCTCAAAGGCATTTCCTGAAATAGATTTTTTTTTTTAAACTTTAAATCCTGTCTCATAAGAAAATTGAAGGTGTATAGCAATTACTTTGGGGGGCAATTATTAGTAAAATATAGTTATCAATATTGTTTCTTCTGAGTTACACATGAAGTTTCCTTTTCCTTTAAGAATAAAAGGGTCAAATGATACAGTTCTGCTTGTGACTGATGCTAATTAAAGGCTGATGATTAAAGCACAAGCCTGCTCTTGTCTGCCTCTCTGTCATCATAAATTTCCTTTGTTAATGATTTTAATCAAAACTTCAGAGAAAAATATACTGATTTTATGTCAGACAGCATTGAAAAGCAGATCTAGAGGGGTTGAGATGCTCTCAAGTTGGTCACTGTACAGGGATCACGGACTATTGTGATGGAGAGGAGGGAATAATTGCATGGTTCTGCACGGTGGTCCAGGAAAGGTCCCGCTGCACAAGGGCACAGTTGTGAAGATAGACTTCGGTGGTCAGGAGGTGCATGCACGGATACTAGTTTTCATGTCTCATCTAATTTTAGTCCAAACAGTAGCCCCCAGCCCTGTGACATTGTTTCTGAAGTACTTAAAGACATTATTGTGTAAACTGCCCCTCATTTTAGACTTCTCTGATGATGTCTCTTGGTACTCAATTATTACTTGGGGTCTTTATTCCCCCAAATGTACTGTCACCAGTGGGTTAGGTTTCAGACAAGGTTTGACAAACTATGACCTTGGGCCAAATGAAATCTACCACTTATTTTATTTTTAATATAGTTTTTATGTATTTGGTATAAGGTCTCACTAAACAGCTCAGACTTGTAGCGATCCTCCTGTTTCAGCCTCCCCAGTATTGGGATTACAGGTGTGTGCTACCATGCTCAGTCTCTGTGGCTGGCTCAGTGCATCTGGGGATGGGGCTGGTGTGGCATGTGGTGCCAGGGATTGAACCCCGGTCCCTGTGCTTGCCTAAGCAGGCACTTAGTCCACTGAGCTATCTCACTGGTCCTCTTTTAGTAAACAAAGTTCTATTAGAACACAGATACTCCTATTTGTTTACCTGTCATTGCTATCTTAGCCATTTTCCCAATCTGATGAGACACAATATTCAAAATCCAGAGCTTAAAGGAGGAGAGGTTGAATTTGGATCATTTCAACTCACTGTCACCTGGCTCCAAGGCAGAAGTGTCATGGGAGAGGGCCACAGTGCAGAAAAGCTGCTGATGTCATGGAGGGTAGGAAGCAGAGTGTGACGGGAGGCGCTGGGAGACCCTGTCTCTATTGAGGCCCCACCTCCTAAGTCAAGGCAGCTGTTGCATCCCGAGAGCTGTCACTTCCAAACACATAAGATATTTGGAGAGTATTTTAAATCTAAACCATAACAGTTGATTCTAGATTACAAATGCAGGGTTGAGCACTTATAACAAAGAAAGTATGTCTCAGAAAGTCTTAAATATATATGATCTGCCTTTTTCCAAAGAGTCATTGCCAAGTCATAGATAGGAAATTGGTGAGATTCAGGCGAAATATTTTGGCACAAAGGACATGCATCTCATATGGCACACCTTGCGAAGCCCAACAAAATTATTAGTGTTCTTAGTTACAGTGATGATACTGTAATATATAGATTGAGCTTTCTTTCCTTTTAATAACCCATGAAGCTATCCTTGGCTCCTCGCAAAAACTCTACTTACCCCTCACCCCATGCTTTCATTTAAAGGTTTTACCACTCATGGTAAAATGATGAATTTTCCCTGAATTAGAACATTAAAAATTTAAAATTGTCATTTTTCTAAATGTATCAGCCCCTCAACATTTATTAACTGTTACAATAAAATATCCTAAGATCACTTGATAATTTCTCTGCTCCAGAACTAGAGTTAGTAATTTTTTGTCTAATTAGCCCTGGATCCTGTAGGTAGGTAATAGTATTTAGAAATCATCATCTAGCTACAAATTATGTTCATTGACCCTAGAGTGTCATTTCTAGGCCCTTCCATATCATCTCTTAAAAGAATTCCTTATGTTTAGTTTCTTTCCATTAAAAAAATTTATTTATTTGTTTGTTTGTTTGTTTATCTACTTGGTGTCTTTCTATGCAACTTGGACTAGTAGCAATCCTCCTGTATCCAGCACTGGGATTATAGGCGTGCACCAACACACCCAGTTTTGGTGACCAACTGGGTGCAGGGCTAGCATAGCATGTGGTACTGGGGATTGAACCCTGTTCCTTGTACTTGCCAGGCAGGTGCCTTGACTGTCAAGCTATCTCCCTAGCCTTATTTTCCTTTTACTATATCTATCTTACCTTTCAGATATTATTTATTCTTTGAGGTTCTTACACTAGAGAGGCAATATGGTGTTTACCCATGTGGGTCTGATTTATGTTATTTAAGAGTATAGATTCTAATTGCATCCATTTATGTGTAAAACCCCCAAGTTTATCTTTCTTTATAGCTGTAATATTCCATCATTATAAAAATACCACATCTTTTTTATTCATTCTTCAGTTGATGGGCATTTGGGTTGTTTCCAAGATTTAGCTATGACAAATTGTGCTGCTATAAACATGGGTACACATATATCATTGTGGTATGATGTTTTCAGTTCTTCTAGAAAAAAAAAAACAGAAGGAGAACAGGTGGGTTGAACAGGACTTCTAATCCTAGTTACAAGCCTGTATCTGGTGATCTGAGCAACAAATTTGATGATAACGATATCTAACATAACAATCATTGTTAATTTCCTGTTCTTGTTTTGAGATTCTTTATCACCTTTATTGTCTTATGGTGCTTTGTTTTTGTCTTAGTTCATGTTATTTGTTTTTGTTTCTTTCTTCTCTAAATAAAATTATTTATTTATTTACTGCAGGGTCTACAGGGTCTCACTACACAGAACAGATTCATAGTGATCCTCCTGTTTTCAGCCTCCCAAGTGCTGGGATTACAGGTGTGTGCACACCACCACGCCCAGTCTCAGTTGCTCTCTCAGCATGTGTCAGGGTGTGGGACCAGCATGATAAGCTGGAGATCAAACCCCTGGTCTCTGCGTCTGCCTAACCAGGTGCTGTAATCAGCTGAGCTATCTGGCTGGCCCCCTAAAATAAAATTTTTTAAAAAAGAAAAAGATTCACAAGTTTTGTTGATGTATTCCATTTGTATGTAATATTAATTTTTGTAATAATATTTTACATTGAGCATTAGTCTTGTTAACAGTAGTATGCTCATTTATATGTTTTATCATATCATAAATATAAAATATCTCAAACTCTCAACATTACCACCACTAATCTAATGACTGAAGCTTGGGATCTCTTTCCAGCACCTTTTCCCTTAGAAAACATCCCAACAACATGCACAAACTTTTCAAAAAGATGAAAACTCAAATGTTAATTCTTTCAAGTATACATATAGGATAATTTGGATAATTGTACTGCTGATCCCTGAAGGTCTTTTGAAAGAAGCAGTTAATGCTTGAATTTTTTTCTCTTTTTATTCTTCTTTTTAAAAAATGTCTTACAACATTTTTGTTGTTATTGTTTTTTTTTAACCACTTATGTATGTTTATGTTTGGTCACCTAAACCACTAATTTGAAGGTAGCTTCATGAAATACAGCAACCATTGTTGAGTTCCTATCACTTTGTTTAGTGAAATTTTGTATCATTTCTAATGTTTTTTTTTTCTATTTTGTAGTCTTTAAAAAATAAAGAAAAAAACATCCGAATGAGGATGTAAAGAGCACCATTTTTACAATTTACTTGAAAAAACTTTTGTTGGTGTGATTATGTTATCTCCATTGGGAGGAGTTATAAAATAATTATGTGACAATTAGA
This sequence comes from Tympanoctomys barrerae, assembly GCA_002564285.1. Classification (NCBI taxonomy): domain Eukaryota; kingdom Metazoa; phylum Chordata; class Mammalia; order Rodentia; family Octodontidae; genus Tympanoctomys; species Tympanoctomys barrerae. The sequence continues at coordinate 7,571 of NDGN011313068.1, read as the reverse complement.
AAAATCTGAATATAGATGGGATGTTTTGTTCATTTTCTTAGGCATTATAATGGTATGATGAGCAAAGAGATGATAATGCTTTCTCTTACACAAACCATATCAAAAGAGTTGTGAAACTTTTGGTCAAGTGATATGACAAAACTCAGTGTGTGTGTGTGAGAGAGAGAGAGACAGAGAGAGAGACAGAGAGACAGACAGAGACAGAGACAGAGAGACAAAGAGAATCAGAGACAGAGACAGAGGAAAAACAAATGATGAAGCAAATAGGGACTTGTCTAGTGAAAACATACTCCCTCCGAAGAGCTTATAAAGGAAAACTATAGTGATGGAGGTGGATACAGGGAAACAGAAATGTATAGTTATCCATGATATTTAAATGGTTGTCAAGTGAAAGACAGTTCCCATTTGTTCTATGTGATCATAAGCAGTAGAAGAATGATCTATGCATGGAAGCTACTGGAGACATAGCTAGTCTTATTACCATAAAGTTAAAGAAATAAAAAAAGAAAAATTCCATGGCTGCCTAAATATGAAATACACCACCCTGAAAGCAAGTTCAATGTCAGGAGATATATATGTGTTTGTAATGCATGAACACTCAGTATGAAAGTTTTGGTTTTGTTTTTTTTCCCCCGCAGTGTTCTCTTCATTCATAACATGGGGCTGCAGTACAGTGGAATGGGTGAGAAATAGAACCCTGTGCAAGTTCCGAAGACAGTGCTTCCAGCTGCATTGCTCTTGGGGGAACCAGGCCAGGTGCACGGCACCACACCCCTGCTGGCCTGAGGCTCACATCGGGTAGTTTAGCACCATGTCCTTCTTGGCCAGCTCCAGCAGCATGGGGCTGTTGAAGAACTTGCTGATGAACTCGGATCTTGATCATGAACTCGTGGGCCAGGTGCGGGGCTAGTTGATGCTCCAAGGGCCGAATGACAATGCTCTTGTCCAGGGGGTCACTATGCACGATCTGCCAATGGTGGAAGATAGACGTGGGGAAAGCTTGGCCCTGTGTGTGTGTGTGGAGGTCAATCCCAAAGCCAAAAGAGTCGATGGCTGAAATGAAAGCTTTGATGGTGTAGAGAAGGGAGCCTGGAATGGGTGCATCCTGAGTCATGTGCCTCCTGTGTTGGGCCAGGACAATATACGCAGCAGACACACAGTCTGTGGGTTCCTGTACCTCCATGAAGTAGTAGGGCTCCATCAGATGCGGCATGCCATGAGGAAGGCAGAGTAGGCCACCCTCCGTGCTGTGGGGATGATCTGACACCCGTCACGGTGCAGGGGCTCCTGGGCCACCACAGCATCCAGGATCTTAAACTTCACATTGTGAATCAGCTCATTGCAGAGGGTCCCCACCTTGGTCCCCCATTGGAAGCCATGCACAATGCTGTCCTTCACAGAGTCAAGGAAGGTCTTGTCCACCTCCAAGGGTAGGGTGCTGTCCAGTGGGATGTTGGGCCCAGTGGCATCAGGACCAAAGGCCCAGATAGAGCAAGCAGGCAACAGATCCCAATCGTACTTGGTCTGGAAGAAGCTTGCCCAGCTTCTTCCTGCTCCACATGATCTGCAGCACCTCATTCTCGATGTCCTTGGCCAGCCCCTTCTCCAGAGGCTGGGTGATCACGGTGATATTGTTCTTCTAATTGGGTGTTTCAGTGAAGCACTTGAGAGAAGATGTTTCCACCAGTGTCTCACAGAATGTGACCACCGGGTCTGCCACTTTAATATCAATCTCCGAACACATCTTCCATAGGTCATGCATCACATAGTCCAGGTAGAGCTTGCTGGTGACCAGGATCAGTGCTCGCCTGACTCCTCCACCTTGGTGGTGAGAGATAGGCAGCTCTTGTTCCCCTTGGAGACCTTCGAGCGTCTTGGGCAGCTCTGAGGGGTTGACTGGCTCCATGGCAATCTTGATCACAGATGCGATGCTGCACTTCAAGGGCTAGGAGAACTGAGCCTCCTCATGCCTTGGGGCGTTGTGATAGTCACAGTCTTCACAATTGGCAGGTCAACCCCTTCAGTCAGGACCCAGTTGCCAACAGGAACTCGGTTCACCTCGAGGTGGTACCTGACCACGGAGATCCAGAGGCGGCCCATAATATTATGGAAGTATTGTGAGAGATTCAAACATTAACCTCTATGACCTTTAATGTTTAGTATTGAAAATTTTGAGATGGCATGTTTCATTAAGAATATCAAAGCAAACAGAAATAACAAAAAAAAAAGTGAGAAATTCCTTAGTCCTCTAGGTTAGCAAGGACAAGTGTGCTTCTTTCAACTATAACAAATCAACCCCACCATTTACCTGGTAGCAGTTTAGTCATAGCCTTTCTTCTTTGTAATGACTCATTATTGTTACTGAATTGCCTAAAGTGTGTTGGATATGAAAGTATCGTGGTGAAAACCAAGATTAACTCTACTTTTCATTGAATTTACTGGAGTTTATTGGAGAAAATAAAAATTACAATAAAATAGATGTTACTATTGCACAGGGAAAGAACACAGTAATGGGTTTTTGAAATGTGATAATAATTTTTTGATACTTTTCCTTATGAGATTTTGAGTCTAAATCCCCTTCACTTGAATCTGAATTAGCCTTAAAATTAATTCGACTAGTAGATAACATAGAAGTAACAATGTGTGAATTCCAAAACTAAATGTTGAAAGCCATAAGACTTTTGTCTTTTCGATGGAAGATCAACATGCAGAATAATAAACCTTTACTCATAGGAATGAGGAGTAGAGAGGAAGGAGTCATTTGGCTTTCTGACTGGTTGAGGGGCAGGTGCTGGTATCTCATGCAAAAAGGGAGACAATGAAGGACGAACAGGTTGGACAAGATAATGAATACCTGGAGAAGAGAGAATTTGAAGTTCAAGAAAGCTGGCTCTGTGGAAAAGCCTCAGAGACAGCTGGCTGGGCACTGTAGACAAGAAGGAGAGTACTGTGGGGTAGGTAGGAAGTAGAGCGGGTAGGAAGTGGTACGGGTAGGAAGTGGTCAAGTAGGGATATCAGTACAGGTCCTCTTACTCCATGTTCAAAGTAAAGGGCTCTGAACTCTCTTCCACACTAAAAAATGTTACAGTGCTGGATAATACTGTTTAAGTTGGAAGGCAGCAAACTTAGTCTTTGGAAATATATCACCAGTCAGTTTAGTGGGTGGTCTGAATAAGCACCAGGCAGCAGAAAGCTGTACCACTGGTTTAAGCCACAGTGAACACAGTTATGCCACTTGGTTGTATGACTCGGTGGGTTCATTGGTGCCCTGGTAATTCCAGGTGACCAGAAGGCTTTAGGGAACATGTCAACATCTTAAGTGTTTTTGTATAGTACAGACCCTCAAAATTCCATAGTATAGTCATGTTTTATTTGCAAATTGTGATTTTTCTTTAAGAAGTAGTTCTTGCCTTGTAATTTGATCCAAGTAAGCATGAAAGCTATCATTTATCAAGCAGGTAAAATGTGGTAGGCATCTTTGTAAGTGCTTTCCACATTTTGATGTATCTATCCCTCTCAAAATTCATAAACAGTCTTACTTTTCCCCTTTGTTTTTTCTAGACAAGGGGTAGACTTCTGATCTTAAGACCGTAAGACTCCTGACCAAGTGACAGTAAGACTAGTTACACCTAATGAGCTCGATGTCATCTGAACCAGCTGGCCATACAACTAGGAATTCTAAGCAATACAAAGTCACAAAAGCAGATCAGATGTTAAGACACTGGTAATTTGCAAAAAAGATGGATCACACTCCCAACATACCACTTTGCCATACTGACATCCATGTCTTAGCCTGTATCTGTGGCCCATAAGGCATTCTTAATGACTAGCTATCCAGGGAAGAAAAAATGATCCAGTTTTATGGCTGGCTATACATATTCGCTTGCCCCAGACAGCGATAGACTGCTGTGTGGATTGTTATCTTCAGAGAGGTCCTCAAAAGGGAATAGAGAGAGGAAATTCTCCTGTGTATAATTTCAAGAGGACATTTCAATGTTCCTATGGTCAAGGTAAAGGATTTGTCACTGGTGAAAAATAGATATTCAATATATATTTTTTGAGTAAATAAATACATCACAGATAAATAGCATTTTGTGGGCAGTAGCTAATGGTATTGCCAGTTGGTTAAAGACATTAAAGAAACATAATTGAGGATTTGGGACAAGCCTCAGAAAGATTATGTAGATGGACCTGTTGGAACTGAGTCATCATATATGAATACTATAGAGATGGTTTTCAAGAATTAAGAAGCGGGGGGCTGGGAGGTGGAAGAAGCGCTTCCCTGGCAAGCACAAGGGTCTGAGTTCAATCCCCGGTTCCACCAAAAACAAAAAAAAAAAAAGGAATTAACAAGGGATGATTTGCTACATATATGCCAGTCTTCCTTCTCAGCAGCTTTGCACTTGTTCAGTGGATTAGTAATAAAATTTTTTTATTAATTTTTTTGAGAAACAAATAGCAATGAGAGTTTCAAAACTGATTAGTAGGGCAGTTTCAATAATTAACACATTGCATATTGTTGTCTTTGTAGTGGTTATTCATAGTATAAAATATTTCTAGTGATGGCAACAGAAGCCATGCATTACCCAGCTACATGGAGTTGCCCTTATAAAAGTTAATCTAGTGACTGTCACTTTGAGCTCTTCATATTGTATAATATCAGAGGAAAATTAGCCAATGTCGACCAGTTACAATACTACTTGGCCTCGCTTTGTATGATGGGTAAAATAAGAGAATTTGGATTTCCACTATACAGCAGCAGTGTTAGTTTCGGCATATCTCTTTTTGCAGTGTAAGGAGTAAGGCAGTGACCTGGAGAGCAAGGATTCACTACCACCTCATCCAGATGCTGCTATCCTACAAGACAGTGAAATGGTCTATTGAAGCCTGAGATACAGAATGAGCCATGAGATGCTACTTTGTGAGGTTGCTTGCTGTTTTGTAGAGAGTAGTTTTTGGCTTTCAGTCATGCCCAACATATGATACCATTTCTCACAAGGTTAGGATATCATTATAGGTGATCAATAGCTTGTAAGTACAAGTAGGAATACAATAACTTGTAGGTACAAGTTGAAATAGTATTTTCCACAATTAACCCTTAATCATTTGTAAAATTTTGTTTCACATCCATGAGACTCTGAGCATGCCTGCTTTACTCCTGTTTCCATCAGGAGGATAACAATGGGTTTAATGAATCAGGAGCTGATGCAAGTACTTGCCTTTGGAGCTTATCTTGTCAGTAAGGAATCAGGCAGGCAAGGAGGTTATGAATTGGCTCAAACAATGGACTTATCATAGGGGATAAAGCTGCTATTATTTAGCAGAGGTAGGGTGAAGTAGATGGAATTTAAGGAGTGCCTTGGAAACTTCTGGTATTGCATGGCTAGTGACAAAATGTAACTCTGTATAAGTGATCCCTCTAAAATTAAGGTAGAAGTCAACCTTTTGAGTAGAATTTATTAAGTTGAAATGTTAACTAAAAGAAAAAGCATAGATGATCCATAGTTAAGAAGGTAAATTTTACAGTTGAGCTGTGATTTTGACCATTTACTGGACCAAGGACAATTTACAGAAGTAACATACTCACCTTTAATGTGCTGTACATATTCTATTTTTGTCCACTTCCTCTACCTCCCTTTTTATTTATTATTTTATAGGATGTGTCATTACTAGTTGTAAACTTGAAAATTTGGTACATAGGCTGTGAAATAAAAGAGTTCTCAACAGGACTAGAAGATAACTGGACAAAAAAATGACTGAGTTAATTCCTTTTTGGAATGGCACAAACATGTCTTAGATTACAAAATATAAAACTGCAATATTAGTAAAAGGTAATTTTCTGATAGTTCTAAGAAAAGTATGTGGGCTGGGAAAGTAACTCAGTGGAAGAGCTCTTGCCTACCATGCATGAGACCATGGGTGAGATCCCCGGCACCAAAACCAACCAACAAATAACCCAAGAGGGGTATGTTGATTTTTCCAACTAAAGTCATAGACTGGGTCTAGAGATATAGCTCAACAACATATGTGTCTGCCTGGCAAGCACAAGGCCCTGAGTTTGATCCCCAGTACCCCCCCACCAAAAAAAAGTTGTAGATTGTAGAAGGCATTCTTTTTTTCCTGGAAGAAATCTCTACAGTAAGCCAAAGTCTGAAACTCACTTTCCTGGCCTCCTTCTCACTGTAGTATGAATGTGAGCCTTGAGGTCAGCTCATCAGATGCTCCACTTAGAAGCCAGTGCCATTTAGACTTCCAATGACCCTTACATTTGTAAAATGTAAGGAGACAGCCAAAGAATAGACAGCCGTGGTGTCCAGTGGTCAGTGGTTGAACTTGTAGGAAAATTAATTCTGTAGAGGAAGTTGGTTACAATCTGAACTCTTTCTTAGCTTCCCAGTCTCTTTTTTTCCCCAAACTTTCCCTAAACATGAGTCTATAGCCTTACTGATCATTCTTTGAGCTAACAAAACATTCTTCAAATGAACATTTTACTGCAAAATTTGGCTCAGAATGATTTATGTTGTTTTAAAACTACAAGCCTAGACAGTAAGTACAAAGATATTGGACTGCAAGTTTCCTAAGATTCCTCTAAAGAACTGTAAAGACTATAATCATATGACTCTATAAAACACATAATACAACATATAAAGAAAATAATCCAGATTACAAAGCATGATCCTTTCCTTCCTTACAGATGTCTGTTTGTATGCATGTGCATACACGTGTGTGTGTGTGTGTGTGTGTGTGTGTGTGGTGTACATGTGCACAATGGTAGTTCCAAAACAAGGACAAAAATCAAATGTTTGCAGCTCCACTGCATACACCACAACAGCGACATCTTGTCAAAGTTCTCATTACATCTTCCCCAACCCATAGTGCTTTATGCTTTATTTAACCTTACCTACTGAATTTCTACTCATCCTTCCTTATGGCTTTATAAAATCTTCATAAATGTTATGACTACATGTTCAGTATCTCTTTATCTAAAAGAGCTTAGCAAAACTTCATAGCAATTTGGCTTAGCAGTATAGACATCCATCCAGCACACAGTGACTGCCTTCATTTCACTCACAAAGTACCATGTGAGGCACTGAATGACACAGAGTCCTTCTCTGTTAAGGAAGACCATGAGATCATGTCCCCCTCCAATTTGGGACAGTGTCAAATGAGAGAAAGGCAATGTAGTCTCAGGAGAATTAAATGCTAAAAGAAAAATCTTTGAAGTATCCATAGCACTAACTATTGACCAAAATAAAATTCTGTTACTGGGAAGCGGAAATTTGATAGAATTTATTCTAAGAAAGATCACACTATTTATATGTCCAGTTGCTATCCCAGATTCTGTCATTTCATTGACATGTCCACTGAAAACAAAAATAGTAGTGGGCATTGAGGAATGCAGCAATGCTGGTTTTATATTTTAAAATGCAGTCCTTAATAAAGGACTTCTGAAAATCAGTGTCTTCCACCAAAACCACATACCTGCTGACAATTTATGACCTGAACAAGTAAATATTAACAGATAGGCCAATTTGCCAAACAGTAGAAATCTAACTTGTCTATTTATTTAT
>NDGN011313049.1:0-33194 GCA_002564285.1 Tympanoctomys barrerae | reverse complement strand
TTTGAGACAGGGTCTCACATTGTAGTTCATGCTGGCCTTGAACTTACTACGTAGCCTAGGCTGACCTCAAACTCATGGCTATCCTTCTGCCTCAGTCTCCAATTGCTGGGACTACAGCCAGATTATAGGCATATTCCACCACACCTGGCTTAAGACTTGAAGCAAGTGAAGAAGTAGCTTATAAGCATATCTGATAGAGTTCCTTAAAGATAGAGAAATGACCAAATGCAGTGACACTGGGACAGGAGCATGCCTGGTGGTTGTAGTGTCATAGGACACACAGGACAGCCAGAGTGGCTGAGCATGAGAGAGTATATGAAATGAGGTCAGTGCAGGGCTTTGAGGCCATTAGAAGGACTTGGGTGATACTGTAAGAGTTGGGGAGTGGAAAAATCTGACCTATGTTGCCTAGTTATTGGGTTGAAAAGAGACTATATGGCAATCAGAGTGGAAACAGGGACCACCTATGAAGCCAGTACAGCTACCAGAGAGAGCAGTGTGGGTTTGGTCAATGATGGGAATAGAATTTGCTGACAGGTTGAATATGGAGTGAAAATACAATGCAGATGGCTATAAGGTTTCTAGACTGGACAGTGGGAAGATGGGTTCATGGAGTTGCTTTTTTTCTTCCTGCCTCAGCCTCTGGAGTACTGGGATTATAGGCATGTGCTACCGTGTCCAGCTGGATCCACCATGTTCTGACATGGAAAGGAAGAAAGAGAAGTTTTAGGATGGAGTAACAATCAGAAGTTCATTTTGCACTTATGCAGCTTAAGTTGCCTGCCTGATAGACATTCGAGAGAGCCTGTCAAGCTGACCTCTGGGTAATAAGAGCTTGAAGTTCAAGAGCGAGATATAGGAATCATCTATAGATGTCATTTTTTAATCCTTTTAAAATAAAATTCAAATACATACAAGATAGAACAGTAAATGATTTTTTAAAATGATTTTTCCCCTGTACCCCACAACCATCCCTTCTGCTATTACCCAATAAGAATTAAAGACATAAAACAGGATGAGATAGCACCATGGGTGGCATTAAGTGCAGAAAGATAAGAAAAGAGGGTGGCCAAGTCCTGAGCTAATCCAGCATTAAAAGACTAAGGATGTAGAGCTGGGCATAGTAGCACATACCTGTAATTCTAACTCCTTCAGAGGCTGAAGAAGGAGGATTATGTGTTTGAATTTAGCCAGATCTTTCTTTAAAAATGAGTTAGGGATGTGGTTCTGTGGTAAAAGGCTTGCCTAGCATGAGCAAGGCTCTGGTTTCAATCCCTAGTTAAAAAAAAAAAAGTCAAAGAAAAACAATGCCAGCCCTCAGAAGGCGGGTGGAACTTATAAAGGAGACTGAAAATAAGTAGTGAAGTTAGAGGGATATGATAGACTCTGCTATCCTGTAAAGTGAGTGAATAAACAAATTATTCTCAAGTAGCAAATTAAGTACATGGTAGCAAATGTTAAAGAAGCAAAAGGAGAATGAGATCTAACCCAGCGGGAGCTAGAGAAGGACTCCTTGAGGCAGGGAGGGTTTTGGGGAGATTGAGACAAGATCTCAATACATAGCTCAGACCGGCTTTGATCTCTGGACAATCTTCCTGTCTCATCCTCCTGAGTGCAGGGATTTTTGGGTGTGGGCCACCACATCTGGTGACAGTAACAGTTAATCTTTAATCCTTTCCCATCCTCCCTGTTACCAAATAAAACCTTGCCCCTCCATTCTGCTTCCACCCTGACAACCCGCTCCTCTCTTGAGATGGCTGTGTGCCAGTCACTCATGGGGTGCTGCAGACACAGCAAGAACACAGAACCCCTACCTTCAGGGAGCCCACCCTCTAGTGAAGACACAAGCAGTGTCACAGCTGCTGTCATCAGATAAGCACAGTGGGTCTTGAGAGGACCAGGGAGAGGTACAGTGTCAGTGAGCCAAGAAACCCTTCCTGAAGGTGACATTTGAGGGGACCCCCAGGCCGCTGCTGCCTTCCCCTTCAGCTTGGCCAGCCCCTCACACCCCTGCCTACAGTCTTAGATTCCAAATTCCTCCAAGGGCACCAGCTCAGTTTAAATCCTGGCCTCGGTGCCAGACTTTGCTCTCCTCTCAGTACGGAGCAGGTTCAGCACAGACTTTCAGCTTGGGTCCCCCTGCACCCTCTTCTGGCTGTTTCTGCCCTCGGCCCCCTGGAATCTGGCACTGACCTGTCTTCCTGGGAACATCCAGGGCTTTCTGCTTCCATCATGCCTTTGGGACTAAGCATGACCTAATTGCTTGTCTTAGGGCAGACTGATACCACAGCAGAGCAGGGCAGGCAGTCAGGGCGTGTAGATAGATCAGTAACAAAGGACTGCAGGGGGATAGAGTGAGTCAGGAGGGGAGACATCTTGTTCACAAACAGTAGCCCACCTAGGTCAACAGGATGTGTGGAAGGGAATCAGTGATAAGGAAGTGTTGAAGGAATAATTTCTTAAAAGACCAGAGTTCCCCACTCGGCACCAGTCCTTAGGCTGACCTTTCAATTTCCTCAGAAGATTTCTAGCTCCTACCCAGGTACAGCATGACTCCCCCAGGTCTGGCATTTAAGACGATGCTTTGCAAAATTTCCATAGGGCCACTTGATGGCTGTTTAAGAAACAGGTGCAAGCACACATTTTGCTGCCAAGCTTTTCCTACACTGATTCCTAAGCCAAGGTTGGTATTCCTATCGCCAGCACCCCCGCTTCCGGAGGCGGCACTTTCGGCAGCCTGACTACACCCAGCAGCCTGTCATCCCTCTTCTCAGGCGCCCCTTTCCCTCCAGCCTGAGCACTTCCCACGGTGGCTGGACGAGCACATGTTAACGTCTGCGCCCCCTCCCGGAAAGTCGGGGCTACTTTCCCCTCTCTGCCCAGGAAGGGAAATCCCGGAGGAAGCCATTGTTGTCATGTCCCAGCTGTCATCATCAGCTGAGGCGTGCCAAGGCCCAGCGGATTCTGCCCACTCTCGAGCTCACTTGGCCGCCAGGGCCGTGGAGGACGAGGCCAGAGCGCGGGTCCCCGGGGTTCGCAATGGCCCGTCAGCATCTCTGCTTGCGGCTCTCAAGAATGGGAAAGCCGCAGGCAGGTGGCCAGCTTAGAAAACAGACGTGCTAGGTGGGACTGTAGCACAGCTGGGCAGGGCACGAGTTCCACCCTAGCTCTAACAAGGGCCAACAAGGTGACCTTGGCCGGTGGCTTTCCCTCTTTTTGCCTCAGTTTGCCCTCCTGTGACCTAAGCGGAGAGCTGAGGCCCCTCCAGCCCCACCTGCTAGGGAAGGTTAGAGGGACAAAGCCCCCAGGCTTGCCTGGCTTCCTTGTCCTGCGTGGGCTTTGGCTGTGTGTCGTGGGGGCGCGGGCACGGCACGCAGGGGATGCTGACTCTGGTGCCTGGCCTGGGCGGAGACCTGGGCTCACCTCTAATGCTAGGTTCCACAGCGCACCGCCAGGGCGATGCCTTCGCACAGTCGCCCGCTCACCACCAGCAAACCTTGGCGAGCACCAGGCCACACTAACCCACACGCACAGCTGGCCGCCTAGCCATCCAGTTTGCCGAGTCCGTTTTAAGCCTTGCCTCCACCGCGAAGCTCTCCTGGGTTAACCTCAGTTCCAGCTACACTTCCCAGCTACTGCCCAAGGCTTTTCTGTTTAGGGGTTTTTGTTATCCTTGCTAGTGCACGCACTGTCTCAAAGTTTGGACGAGCCCTGAGGGCAGATGTCTTATCTTCAGGATGCGAAATTCAGGATGCCCAGCGTGTTCTGAGGGATGCGGTTGATGGATTCTCCCCAGGCTCCTTCACTAACCACCCCCACTGTCCATGTCCCATGTCCCTGCGCATCCTCTCCCCTCCTCCTATGGACCTTCCTTCTCACACACTGCAGTTGAGAGCGCACAATCCAAACTCCCACTCCCTCTCCATCCCACAGCGGTTCGGTTCGGTGCGAGGGGGCAAAGAATGAGTGGAGCGGAGCGTTTGAAGCTTTGACTCTGACCCACCCACCGATTTTACTGTAAGTCAGCCCTTCTCCTGGGCTTCAGTTTCCCCAAAATGAGATGAGGGCCTCGCAGAGGCTACAGCCCCCACAAGCTGTGGAAGGCCTCCCTTCATTGGCACTGGCGGCTCGGGACCCAGAGAGCCACTGCCTCTCCTGCCGCCACCTCTTAGAGGGTCGTTCCCCCCCCAACACACACTTTTGAGTCACGACCCAGGAGGGAAAGAGAAGGGGTGCTAGTCTAGCCCCTTTATTCACGTGCCCCTGGACACTTTTTCCTCTGAGCCTCGTGTTTTCATCTCAAAAGTAGGAATAACAGTAAATTGAAGGACAGCAAGAGGCTTTTCATGGTCCATGGTCCTTGTATAAAATAAATGATAATTAGGGGTACAGTGCTTAGCAGCAGATTTGCCTGCGAATTCCGGCCCCAGAGTCTTCATGGTGGGATTGGCACCTGCGTCCTTGGAGTTCTCCAGGATGTCTCTGCTCACAGCATTCTTTCTGCGTCTCCCGAGAGGCTTGTCACCTGTTTCTTCCTCCGTGTGGGACCCAGGGCAATGCCCTCACACAGGTTCGAGGGGGACAGTACTCCTTCGGCCCAACTTAGTCCCAGGGAGGTCCCCAGGCTTGAGGCGCTCGGCTTGGCACCTGCGGGTGGGGCTTGTGGCGGGGCTGGAGCCGAGGGAAGGGCTGTGGAGACTGAGCCCTAGCTAGGTGCAGGGCGATGGGGCGCTCAGGCTACCCCTATCCTGCTCTGGCTTAGGGAAAGGGGGCTTTGGGTCTGGAGGTGAGGCCCTGGGGGTGGGACTCAGGCGTGGGAAAGAGGCCGGGGAGCCTGGAGGCGGGGCTTCGGGGCGCTCGCCCCACGCGGGGCGGGGCTCCAGCAGCCGCGGGATCTGCAGTTCGGACTCCGCGGCACGCTCGGTCGCTGCAGTTCCCTCCACTCTGGTGGCCCCGCGGTCCTGCGGGGAACCCGAGGGTCCGCGGGCCTCTCGGGTTTGGCACGCGCCGGCCTCGCCTCATCCTCCCTTGGTGGGGCCTGGACGGTCCGATCACGCGGACATGGAGCCCTCGCCAGGGGACTCCGCGCCTGGGAACTCCGAGACCACTCGTCTGGTGAGCGCCCGAGAGCGCGGCGGTACCTGCGGCGGCCTGCGTTTGAAGAGGTAGGACGGACCTGGGCAGACCTGGGCTACTGGGCCCGGAGGTACCACCCTCCTGCCCTCGGTTTTTTTCGTTGTCTCCCGGCGTGGACCTCACTGCGGTCGGCCACATAGTGCCCCAGCCGTGCCGGGACCCTGCTGACTCGGGCCTGCGACCCCTCCTCTGTTTCTTCCCCGTCCCAGGAAGGTGTCCTCCACGGTGTCCCCTCCCCGCGGCCCTTCGGTCATCCTCGTTGCCTCTCCGCACCGTCCTGGGATCCTCTGTCGCTCCGTCGGGCCAGAGGCAGCACCCCGTACCCCGTGCTTGCATGGCCCCAGGCCCAGCTGGCGGGAGCGCATCCATCCGCAGGCCCTGGGCCTGGGCACCCCCTCCAGCCGTGGCCAGTTGTGGTCACCCTGGCCAAGGGTGGGCCGGGCAGCTGTGGAGAGCTAGGGGGTGGTGAGGCGGAGCAGGTGCGGGATGGGCGGCGGGGGGTATTCCGGGCTAGTACAGACGGGGCCGGGGGCGGCGAGGTGTGAAATGAGGCGCGGAGTGGCTGGGACAGCGGGCCGGGGGCGGCGGTGAACGGGAGCTGGGGAACCGCCTCTGCATCCCGCCTGCGCCCGCGCCTGCTGGCCCTTGGAGTGGAGCAGCAGCACCAGGCGCTCTGTGGCCACCTCCGCTGGCCATTTTGTCTGTTGGCTGTCCATCCGTTTGTCTTCGTAATTTGAGAGAGTCGCGCTCAAATTCTCTTTGCCCATCATTCCCTATGTTTGTTTCAATCTTAACACCTCTCCCTTTGTCTCTAATGTGGGCTTCTGTGTTTCCAGCTCTTTCCTAGGGAGGGGGTCTTAAGCCTTAGGAGTGGGGGAGCTGGTGAGCAGAGGGAACCCTCTTTCCTGCAGGGGACTGCAGAGGTGGGCAGTTGTGCCCGCTCCAAGGGTGGCCAGAGCATCTCTGGTATCCTTTTACTTTGTATCAGCTCCTTCTCCCTGACCCACGTCACCTCTGTCTTCAGTCCATATCCTTGGGGAGGGTGGGAGTGTCAGAGAGCCAGGAAACAGCTTTCCTCACAGAATATGACCACCCCCAACACAATGAGGTCTCTTCGGTGCCCAATTCATGCAGAACAAAAGGGAGCAGCCTGTTGATGGGTGACTGTCTTGGTGACTGGCAGTAGTGTGCCTTACCAAGCCAGACAAGGTGTCTTTCCTGCTTCCCCAAAGCCACCAGCCTCTGGCTCTTCTGACTGCATCTTTCCCAGCCCATTTTCTTTCTCATATGACCGTTAGTCACCAAATCCTGCAGGATTTTCTGAAAGAAGCTCTCCATACCTACCTGCTCCTTTTCTAGTACTGCTTGGAGCCTCTGGCCTGCTCTGCTCTAGACCCATTTCCTTTCTCTCCTTCCTATCGTCAAGGTCATTGCAGCCTGATGATACTTATTAATCAACATACCTCTCTTTGTGTTCCTTCGAGCCCATTCTTCTCCTTCTGGCACCTTACGCTGAAGACTCCAAGCTGCAAATGTTGTCATTGCAATTCCTTATGTGTGGAGCACCCTCTTCCATTTGGACTCATGTCTTCCTCTGTGAAGCTCTCCTCACCCCCATTAGAGTTGGCCACTTCATCCCGTGTGCCCAAATCCATTGCTCATTCCTCTCCTAGCACAGCTTCTCCCTGCATAGAAGTCATTTGTGACACCCGTCTCTCCCACTAGATTGGCCCTCACTGTGTATGCACTGCTGGACACTCCTTACAGGAGAAATGAAGATAGGTTTGAGAGCCACCCTTCTCTGTGTGTCCACTAGAAACACCCAGACTGGTGCTCAGGCCCCCTCTCCCCAGCTCCCTCCCTGAATTTCCCCCATAGGCACCAAATGCTCCTCCTCCCTCCACTACAGGTCACTCCCTAGCAGAGCCTTCTTCAGCCAGCAGGCCACAGGCACCACTCGCCACTTCAGCTATCTANGCATGGTAATTCTGGTCACACCTCTATGATATAGTGTGGTGTTTTTTCTCTTTAAATTGTTTTATTCTGTGGAAGGTTCTGCTCTTGCTAGGGTTCAGGTTGGGTAGTAGTAGGGGTGACAGTTGGGCCAGAATGGGTCCCAAATGCATGGCCAGGGAGATGGCTCAGTGGAATAAGGGCTTGCCTGGCAAGCACAAGGGCCAGAGTTCAATCCCTGGTTCCGCAAAAAAAAAAAAAAAACTAACCAAATACAGTCAGCTTTAGCTTAGCCTATGGCACCTTGAAGTGAGTCCCCAGGTGTATTCTTTTATCAATAGAAGCATATGTCAGCATACAGTTAAAGAGGCCTCTGCTCTGTGCTTGAGAGAGGCGCAGCCAATGTGTGGCAGACTCCAAATCCAGTGCTCCTTCCATCCATGCTTTTGCCAGCCTTTGCAGGGTACATCCACTCCTCCCATGACAGCTCTCACTTTAGAATCTGGCTAGAAACTTTGGACTTTTTGGGTTCCGCCATTCCACTCCCCTCTTCAAGAGTGGCCCTTGGACTGTGTGTCTGGAGTAAGAAACAGAGGGTCTGGAAGAGGGCCAGCGAGGGGTCCATGAGGCCAGGCCCATGGTAGTCTTGAACCACGCTGTCATACCGCCTTCCCTTGTGACGCCTGAGCCCGGCATGTCCACCTGTCTCTGTGATAACCCTTCCCATTCTTGTGCCTTTCCTGGTCACTGCTGCTTCCCTGATTCCTTGTTAGAATTCATCTGAGAGCACTTTCATCACTCGGATGCCAATGGCGGCCTTCCACTGTTCCATAGCCAGAGATATTTTATCTCCTTCACCCCAAGCTCCCAGAGTCAGGAAAGATGTCCTGCTGATTTTTTTATTCCTCGAGGTGCTTGTTCATTTGGTCCAGATCAACTCTTGTCCCTGCCACCAGCCAGGTGTGGCCCCACCAGCCTCTCCCTGTCTGAGCCTCACTCTTCTCATTTTGCTATGAAGGTGCCTCCCAGCTGTGGAATTCCCTTCTGAGTAGAGAAGAAGGGAGGCTGGAATCTGAAATGTTATTTGGCCCTCACCTGTCTCAAGGCTCAGGGCATGACTGCGTCTAGGCAAGGAGATGGACCACATCCTAGGAGGCCAGCCCAACACTTAGGACCTGGAGCAAGCAGGGCCACCTATGGGCCAGGCCCTGGGTTGAATGTTGTGCTGCCTCAGTCTCTTCACAGAGCCCTCCCAGCCCCTGCCCGAGGAGCCCAAGCCTGCAGAGATGGCCTTCCATCACTGCCACAGAGACCCCTTGCCGCAGCCTGGCCTCAGCCCTGAGCGCCTACAGGCTCGGAGGCAGCTGTATGCCGCTTGCGCTGTGTGCTTTGTCTTCATGGCTGGGGAGGTGGTTGGTAAGTTGGGGAGCAGCTCTCCAGTCCCATGCTCCTGCCCCTGCCTAGGTCCAGGGGGCTCCAGTGCGAGGCAGAAAAGGTAGATGGCTGGGAGGGGCAGTGGGTGTCAAGACTCCAGATGGGGAGGGAGGCAAGGACAAGACACACCAAGGCATTTGCGGTATGTAAGGCCAGTGCTGGTGGTAGTAACTGGTCCTTTGAAACCCATTTTCTTATTATTAAAGTAAAGCATGACCTAGAAAATCCAGAAAATATGGATGAATAAAAAAAAAAGTAAAAGTTATCTGTATTCCATCATCACCTGAGAAACCCCATGTTCTCATTTTGAGGTATTTCCCCTAATTTTCTATGCCTGTACTTACATACTATACAGTAGTTCCTAAGAGGATTTTGTTGGTTTGAGACAGGGTCTCCTTGTATAGTTTAGACTGTCTTTGAACTCACTGTGTAGCCCAGGTTGGCTTCAAAGTGATCCTCTTGCCCCAGCCTCCTGAGTGCTGGGACTACAGGGGTGTACACCATGCCTGACCCTAAAGGGATTTTTTGTTCTTATTTTTGTGGTGCCAGGAATTGAACCCAGGGCTTCATACATGCTAGACAAGTGCTCCCAGGGTGAGTCACACCCCAGCCCCATTTCCTAAGGGAAACAGATTGTCCACCATTGTGCCCTACAGGTGGGTACCTGGCACACAGCTTGGCCATTATGACTGATGCAGCCCACTTGCTGGCAGATGTGGGCAGCATGATGGGCAGCCTCTTCTCCCTTTGGCTCTCCACCCGGCCAGCAACCCGCACTATGACCTTCGGCTGGCACCGCTCAGGTAAAACGCTTGGATGACCTAGTGCCCTTACGGTCTTGCCAGAGGGTACTCAGGGTCCCACACAGGTCTCTGATAGCTTGTCTCTCCCTGCAGAGACACTGGGGGCTCTGGCCTCTGTGGTCTCCCTCTGGATGGTCACTGGTATCCTCCTGTACCTGGCCATCATCCGCCTGCTGCACAGCGACTACCACATCGAGGGGGGTCCCATGCTGCTGACGGCCGGCATTGCAGTCTGTGCCAATCTGCTGTACGTTCCAGTGTGGAGTGGGCACCATGTGGGGCTCAGGGCAACAAAGCTTCCTGCAGGCTAGGAGAGCTGGCTCTGCTCCCTACCAGACTCTGAGACAAGCACACACACATCCCCTCTGTCCTGGAGATGCCTGAGAAGGTGCTGGGGACAGAGCCCTGTAATTCAAAGTCCATAGACATTTGTTAAGGGCCGACTGTGAGCTGGCCCCTGAGGGACATGTAACCCCGGGCTGTGAAGGAGGTCCCCTAGCTCAAGCCCCACATTATGATCTCAGTCAGACCTCACAACCAGCCCATGATGTAGGTCCCAGTAGGGCACCAGGTGACTTGCCTGTGTCACACAGCAATTTAAGTAGCAGGAATAGGATCTGAATCTAAGTCCCCAGCACCAAGTGCAGTATTTACCCCATGCTGCCTGGATTGTCTCTCTTGGACAGAGCTGGTTTATTCTTGGGGTGGGGAAGCAGGTGGGGGGTGAACAGAGGTAGCATGGAAATGGGGCAAAGGAGGCCAGGAGCTGGCCGCCTGCGCTGAGCCGCTCTGCTTTCCCTCAGAATGGCCTTTGTGCTGCACCAGGCTGGCCCCCCACACAGCCACGGGTCTAGGGGGGCAGAGTATGCACCGCTGGAGGAAGGGCCTGGGGACCCCCTGCCCCTGGGGAACACCAGCGTCCGGGCAGCCTTTGTGCATGTGCTGGGGGACCTTCTGCAGAGCCTTGGGGTACTGGCTGCATCCATCCTCATCTATTTCAAGGTACACCTGTGGGGGGTCCCGGCCCTCCCCTCTCCATGTGCCAGCCCCCACCACTGGGCCCCTTGGCCTGCCTCCCCTTTGCTCCAGCTCCCGTCTCCCCATTCCCTATGCCTCGTCCAGCCCCAGGTCATGTTCCCTTTCTCTTGTCAGGTCCTGTGTGTCAGGACCCCCAGATCCTCCTCTGAGAGGTCCCTGGTCCCCAGGCTTAGAGAGTCTCTCTCTGCAGCCTCAGTATAAAGTGGCTGACCCCATCAGCACCTTCCTCTTCTCCATCTGTGCCCTTGGATCCACAGCCCCCACGCTCAGAGATGTTCTTCGAATCCTCATGGAAGGTAAATTAGACCCCACTGCTCCCTACATGGGGCCCTCTTTGACCTCACTTCAGCACCAGAAGAAAGTGTGGGAAGACTGGGTCATGTGGCCTATTGCTGGAAAGAGGGTCAGGGCCTAGGGTAGCTCATGGGCTTCAATAGGTAGGCTGGGTACAAGATGGAAGTCTGCCAGGGCTGCCCCTGGGCAGGAGCAGCCCTGACAGATGTGGGGGATGCTGGCTACAGGTACTCCTCGAAGTGTGGGCTTTGAACCTGTGAGGGACACCCTGCTATCAGTGCCAGGAGTCCGGGCAACCCACGAGCTGCACCTGTGGGCTCTGACGCTCACTTACCACGTTGTCTCTGCACACTTGGCCATCGGTGAGTCCGTGCTGGGACAGTAGCCCAGTCACTCAGATTGTTCTAATCTTTCTTGACCTTACTCTCTCTGTGTCTCTGTTACACACACACACACACACACACACACACACACACACACGAGACAAGCCTGGATGCTGTGTTTTGGGAAGATTTCCCCTAGTGCAGCACAGGGAACTAGCAGCAGTGCTTTCAGAGATCAGCTCTGCCTACAGAGCTAGCGATGGGATGCAGATAGGTAACCGCGGCATCGCCGCTCAGCTGGGGTATCACATACCTATTAAGAATGACTGTGAAGTCTGTATGGCAACTAGGAAAAATGTTTATGGTATAATGCTGAGGGAAAAAAAGCTGAATATAAAATTATATCTACATTATGATTCAACTATTAAAAATATATATGGTGACTCGTGAGCTGACAAAGGATTCTTGAGTTTCTTCCAGATGCAAGAAGCAATCAGAGGCATGCAATTTGGATGCCAAAAATATCATAACGTGGGATATATGGTCATAACTCTAGAGGGACAATGGGACAGAATATTTAACATCTGGATTAGCCTGGAAATCTGGGTGCTATAGCTGTTGAAACAGCTTGCTGTATATTGATACTCAAAGGCAGAAGAGAACAGAAGACTAGGCACAGTTGAGTATTAGCATGGTCTGTAGGGGTGAATCTCTCAGACATTTTCTTTTAACAGTTTTGTATAATACAGAAAGAAAAGCAATCCCCCATTCACACATGGCTCTGAGGCCGTGCAGCCCTTGGGCCCCTTTCATTTTTCCTTATCGCAGCCCCTGACTGTTTCCTAGCTCCCTGGGGACTGAGGCTGTCTCTTATCACTCTCCCACAGACTCCACGGCAGACCCCGAAGCTGTCCTGGCAGAAGCCTCGTCCCGTCTCTACTCCCGGTTTGGATTCTCCAGCTGTACCCTGCAGGTTGAGCAGTACCAGCCTGCGATGGCCCAGTGCCTGCGCTGCCAGGAGCCCCCGCAAGCCTGAGCCACAACCCCACCCTCACTCCACTGCCAGGCCCAGGCTCAGCCCAACCACAGGGACAGTCATGGAGATGGGACAGAGCTGGGCCCATACCCCTTTCTCTCTCTTCTACCTGCCCAGTGCTCCAGCTCCAGCTCCAGCCCAGTGGGCAGGACCAAAGTTGGGAGAGTGAGGGGTCAGGCTGTGAGAGTTCAGGGGTCAGGGAGTGCGTGGGAACACTAGGGACTCCTTCGCACAGCCTGGGAGTGGAGCATGTCTGTGCAGTCTATGTGTCTGTGTCTGGCTGGCTGTCTGGGGTGTCTGCTTGTCTGTGTGCTGTTGGTGTGCCTATGCCTGGGGAGGACAGCAGGGGCCCCCTCCCCATGTGGCCCTAGCTTTGTCTATGCAGGGGCCCCAAGCCTGCACTTTGTCCATGTGTCCTAGCTCTGTGGTCTTGTCTGTGTGTGTTCCTTGGTGCTGTGGCCCATGTGTCTCTGTGCCTGTGTGGCTGTGCTCTGGTTTCTATGAGTCTGCTCCATCCATGTCCATGGGAGGGTTTGTCTGTCCATCTCTGTCGGTGCTGTGCCCTCAGCTATCCCAGGGAGAGGGAGGACTCCTCTGCAGCTCCACCAATAAACTTGTGTCCAGTTGCATCTTTCAGCTTTGTGCCTCAGAAGGGGGATCTAATCAGTTATGTGGGAGCTGCTAAGCCCCTTCAGCTGGGCTCCCATGAAGTGACTTCCCATGACCCTCCTGACCCTTCCCAGCCCTCCCCCTCAGCCCTTCAGGTGGAGGCTGAAACCTCCCAGCCTCTTTGTCCCCTCTCCTTTTTCATGGGGAGTCCCCATTGCCCAGGGCTTAGCTGTAGGAGAAAGCTAGAAGGCAAGGGGCCAAGGGATCCTGGGGAGGCCTCAGTAGGTCGGAACTCCTTGGTCTGCTTGGAGGGAAGCCAGGTCCATTTAGGGGTGAAGGATTGGAGCACAGCACTGATGTGGGCTTGGACCTCATCTCTTTGAGGTGTCCCTTGGTGGGGGAGGGGCCAGCAAGCCTGAGGCTAGGTATGTGCTACATGTGGACACCAAGGGCCTCTTTTACCCTTAGTTATATTTAGTTCTCTTTGTCTCAAAATATTTTTAATTTCAACAGAGCTGGTGGTACAAACCATTCTCACTAAGGGACTGTTAATAGTCTTTGAGAAAGCCAACTTCCCGTGCTTCAATTTTATTTATTTAGTCTTTTTTTGAGACAGGGTCTCACTATGCAATTCAGGCTGGCCTTCAGCTCATTTTGTAGCCCAGTTCTCAAACTCAAAATGATCCTCCTGCCTCAGCCTCCTGAGTGCTGGGATTACAGGCATGCCCTACCATGCCTGGCCTTTTGTGCTTGGATTTTAGATCCAGGTAAGTGGCCCTTCCACTGTAAGTTGATAGAATTCCAGCCCAGAGCAAAAGCACTAGGTATTTTCTCTAAGGCTTTTTTAAAAAAATCTTTATTATAAAATGCTTTTTTTTTTTTTTGGTGGAACCGGGGATTGAACTCAGACCCTTGCACTTACCAGGGAAGTGCTTACTCATTTTATTAGAAAAAGAATACATGCCTTTTAAAAAGCCCAACAAAGGAAGAGAACATGTACTAGAAAGTGTTTTCCCAGAGGCTGCTGCTGGTCAGTGAGGTCTGTCCACTCAGACTGCATGCATACCAGTGTCTCCTGATAACTTAGAGTGCTATGGGCTGGTATAAACTGCTTTTGTGATCACTGGACAGCTGGACACATCTCTCCATGTCCATACACATGAATTTCATGACATTTTCAAAGATGAGACTTGGACACGCAAAGTAGATCCCCTCAGTGCTGCCAGCTGGGATGACGGCTGGCAGTAGCCAGGCAGAAAGGCCTGGCCAGAGCAAAGGGCTGGGGTCCACCCACTCAGGCAGGCGGGGGAGGCTGCCCCAGCTGCTCTCTCTGCTCTGCTGGCTCCTGACACTTTCTCATTTTACGTCTCATTAATTCTGGGCCCCCAGTGACAGGATGGGGGTGGGGAAGAGTGGGAAAATGGAGAAGAGCAGAGGAGGCTGAGGAAGCCAGGCTAAGCTAATTTATGTGACTGCCCAGCCTCACTGCCTGGAGCAGGGGAGGAAACAGAACGAGCCCCACAGTCATCAAAACAGCGATGAGGAAGCTGAGGCGCAGCAGCTTCCTTGGAACTGCCCCACCAGGGATGGAGACAGAAGCCAGGCCCCCGTCCACCCCAGTCCCTTTGAAGCACAGGTGCGGGCAAGGTTCTGCACCCTTTTCTCCCTCCCAGCCACCTGTGCACTGGAACACCCAGTTCTAGGGTGCTGGGTGCTGGGGCACCCCAGGCTCTTCCATTCTGACATTGTCTTGTGGTGATTCTGGCTGTAGTTAAGCTCATCTAGCTTTCCTGCTGGTCTGCTGAGATGGGGGATTACGTGATGCTGTGGAAGTGAATGTGACTGGTACATGTGGGGCAGGTACAAAAAGGTTAGCTTGGGGGCCCTGGGATGCAGAGAGCAGGGCCATGGAGTAGTCTAGTATGATGACAGCACAGACTGAAACCATTTATGGAGCTTACGTTTGGTGTGAGGTGCTTTGATATAGGAAGTAATATTTGTACCTAATGGAGACTCACTACCAGGTCATGTAAAAAAGCGAAGTGTTGTCAGAATTGAGATTCAAATCTGTTCCTGCTTCAGGGTGTGCCTGCCCCCTTTTCCTTGGCTGCCTCCTTTAGGCAGCTGATCATTTGGGAAGGGACCAAGGGACAGGAGGATCAGAAGACTGGTGGCAGGAGAGCTGTCTCTCACTCACTGGCAGTTTCCGTACTACCATGGGAGCCCAGGAAGCCTTATCTCCACTGCTGGTCACGCACCCACCCCCACCACTGGCTCATCTAGAAGCCCCTTCCTGTGGGCCCTTTCCTCAGAAGACAATGCGGCCAGGTAGGAGAGGTGAGGGGAAGGGTCTGAAGGGAGAGCCAGGCGGAGGACCAATCCATCAGCAAGCCTTGCTCTTTACACAGCTGACTAGAAGGAGGAGCAGAGGACAAGGAACAGCACTGGGGCGAGATGGAGAGGAGGTGCAGACATGCGGCTGTCCTGCTGCCAGCACTGTAGAAGTCTTCAAAGAGAGACTGAGACCAAGGGGCCTGTTGGGACAGCCAGGACATGACCAGACTCTCACTTCTAAAAGGAGTGATCCTTTCGTAATTGAGGGGCATTTCACCCCCAACTCTCTAACCTCCCTTCCCCAACTCAGGGGGTCTTACCTCATCTGGCCTGAGCCCCAAGGCTACCCATCAGCACTCTGGCTAGAGTATCCTGAGGACAGGGAGCAGCCTAGGGTGGAAGAGCTCACTAGAGGACATGGCCCAAACACCCCTAATAACCCTGCTTGTTCTCTTGTTCCTGCTGGCCCCACAATAATGGACCATCAGCTTTAAAAGGACTGTAGCCAAAAAGCCTGGGGAGAAATGAAAGAGCAAAATTCAGTAATACAAAGGGCTGAAACCCTTACCAGAGTAAACAGGCTTTAGACCCACGGCAGGAAACCTTTTCCATTGACCATGAAGTTTGTCTCCTTCCACCCCACCCACCTACTGGGCCACAGGGACAGCGAGAAAATACCCTGCGAGTGGTACTGTCTTTGAAGGAAGGCCAGTTCCCCTCTCTTTCCCTTAGCTCATAGCCTGGTGCTGAGCAAATGCTCCACGATGTGTGCTTGTGAAGGAATGAGGGAGTGATGGTGAACAGATCAACAAAGAGTCAATGGCACAATGGCCCATTCCCTTGCTCCCAGATTAATTAGTCTATTAATCCACTAATAGATTAATAATTTGAAGTCTGGCAAGATAGCTCAGTGGCCTAAACACCTGCTTAGGCAATCATAGGGACTGGGGTTTGATTCCTGGCACTACATGCTGCACCAGTCCTGCCTGGGCTGGCCACCAGAGACCAGGAGTGGTGGTACACGCCTATAATCCCAGCCTGGGGAGGCTGAAAACAGGAGGATCATTGTGAGACCAAGCTGCATAGTGAGACCCTGTACCAAATATATGGCATTATTGGCAAGTGATGGGAATTTAGAAGATAGGGTCTAGTTGATGCAAGTAGATCATAGGGCTGTGACCATGGGGACTGGCTTGTCTCAAGCCATGTCTTTCTGCCATGATGTTCTGCTTTGACTCAGGCTCAATAATGGAAGCAGTAGATCACACACTGAAATCTCTGAAGCTGAGTCAAAATAAACATTTCCTCCTCTAGTGACAGCTGACTACCAAGGCTTTCTGCTCATGGGCCCTTGCTTATCATCTCAGTGAGATGACAGATGCAAATATTCAAAAGCCTTCAAATATCTGTACATATGGTCACCCGTCATGGGCTCCATGGGGTTCTATGTACTTGGTATCCACCAGTGCACAAGGTTCCTGTTCTCCTGGCTCCTATGTCACATTTACACGCTGCATATTTACCTGTCACACTGTTCTCCAGATCTGCCTACTGAGCTGGCCCACAGCAGTGGGCAAGTATCAAGCCCAAGCAGAATCCATCATCCTCTAGCCCACACCAGCTCTCTGGGCTGTTTCCATCAGTCCTTGCTATGTTATTTATTATTTTGTCCTTTTGAGACAGTTTCACTATGCAGTTCAGGCTGGCCTCGATCTCACAACCATCTTCCTGCCTCAGCCTCCCAAGTGCTGGGACTAGTGTGTACCACCACACCTAGCTACCTTGCTATGATATAGATATGTTGTGTCTCTGAAGGGTTTACCTGCTGAAATTCAACCCTCATTGTGAGATGAAAAGAGCAGAGACTTAATCTTTCTGGTGTTTACAGGTGGGGCCTTTAGGAGCAAAGTCAGCAGTGTGGGCCCTCTGCGATTAAATCTGGGTGCATTTATAGAGAACAGACTGTGTGTGTACTAGGGGTTGAGCTAAGAAAGTACTTTACCACTGAGCTATACCTCCAGACCCACACCCCTTTAAGATAGGGTCTTGTTTAGTTGCCAAAGTGAGGCTTGAACTTGTGGTCTTCTTGCCTCATCCCTAGTAGCTGGGATCACAGGGATGTGCTACCACGCCCCACCTGCTTCATGTCTTTTGCCATGAGATGCCTGTGCCACCCTGGGGCTCTGCTAGCAAGGCCATCACCAGTGTGCAAGCCTTTGAGCTTAGGTAACATTCCTTTCTATACGTATCGAGCCTCAGTATTTTGTTTTGGGAACGAAAAATGGACAAAGCCAGTCCATTTACTCCAAGGGCCCATGTCATGGAGTCATTTCTCTGTCCTCTTTAGTAATTTCCAGATATCCCGCCCTCTCTGATAATCCAGACCTTTTCAGTCACCATCTGTGCTTACATCAACACCTTCCTAACTCACCTCCCTCATTTCGCCCAGTGCTCACTCTCTACACCTCCAGCCAACGGCCCCAAGTCTCTGGGATACTGCTGCAGAATTAGACACCTTCCAAGTTTACACTGGAACTTCCAACTCAAAAGTACTAACACGTACTGAGCTGCCCACATGCTGCAGCTAGTGGTCAGAGCTGGGACTAGGATGCAGGTGGCAAAGCTCCAAGCCACCTACTTCAAAGAAGTTTTCTCTCACTAGGATTGACAGCCCTGGCAAACACCTCTGCAGTGATAGGAAAATGTTGGCCAGACTTCTCGGGGACTAGGGGAGGGGCACAGCAGGGATTAAAAACGTTCATCCAAAATAAGTATTGAAAGGAATGTTAGTATTTCTGTTTTGTAAAAAGACCAAATCCTTTCAACATGGAGTATCTTGGAAGGTAAGACTAGATGACCTCGTAATGACAATTACACGGAGCACAGATTATTTCCCACTTGATGTGGAATAGGCTTAGACATGGGTATTTTGTTTTATTAAAGAGCTGTTTTTGCTTTCTGCTAATAACTTCTTTCATTTTACTTCCCAGTATAATAAGCCTTAATTTCTGGGTGTGGGGAAAAGCTTATTCAACTCAGAGCTGTGTTATGATTAGGAAAGCCAAAGAAAGGCACAGGGCAGGAACACCTCCCACCACTTAGCAACTGAGAAACTGCCGCCTGGCAGCGAGCACTGCTCCCACTTGGGGACCAGGCTTTGCATTCTACAGGAATCTGTGTGACAGATTCCAAAGTGCTTGAGAGTACTTAGGAAAATAATGGCTTATGCAAATTGTTTAAGCAGAGTCTGACACTTTGGAACAACAGCTCTATAAATTACACTTCCCAAACCACCAAGTCCAGCAAGGGTCCCATCAGCAGGACTGGAGAGGTCTCAGCTCTGTATACAGCATTCTTCCTCAGTTTTTTTTTTTTTGTTTTTTTTTTTTGGGGGGGGGGTACAGGGTCTCACTATACAGCTTGGACTCACAGAGATCCTCCTGTCTCAGTCTCCCTAGTGCTGGGATTACAGGTGTGCACCACCACACCTAGTTTCAGTGGCCAGCTCAGTGCAGGGCTAGAATGGCATGTACTACCAGGGATCGAACGTGGGTCCTTGCACCTTGCCAGGCAGGCACTTAAGACTGCTGAGCTATCTCCCTGGCCCTCTTCCTGTTTTGCACCAGAACTTCATGGCCTGCTCTGTTGGACTCTCAGTCCTACTACTACAGAGCCCATGTCTGCTACAGAGTGCAGTTCCAATTCTGCCACCTGTACACCTTAGAGTCTCCATCTTCCTGTCCCTCCAGAGCTCACCCTTCCTCAGGACTCACCTCACCCAACTCCACCAAGCCTCTCTGACTTGTATGATCTCTGAGAACAGCTCCCTGCATACTTTGGGTGTGTTCCTTGGGTGCTCAATGACTCATTTTGTTCCAAGCACTAAGGATTAAACTGAGGGCATGATGTGTGGCTTGTTTTCTCCTGCTGGTCTGACATGCCCTTGAACAGATCCCTCTAATGCTGCTGACTGGAAGTCATGGGACAGGGAAGCCCTCACCTGTAGATGTCCAGAATCAATGTTTTCTTTTTTCTTTTTTGCGGTACCGGGGATTGAACTCAGAACCCTGCATTTGCCAGACAAGTACTTATTCTACTGAACTATTTCCCTGGCCCCAGAATCAATGTTTTCTAATAGAAGGCAGGGTAAAGTCAAGCAGTCTTGTGGCTAGTGAGGAGAAGACACCCACCAAGGTCTGAGCCAGTATCCACTTCTGAAGACCAGTTGGAAGGCTGGTGTGAGAGCCAATGAGTTGTTAAAGTTCCCATGTAGACCAAGTTTTCAAAATTGAGGTCCTTCCTATCTTCCACCTCTTCAACATGCCAGGCACTCTGGTAAGCAGGTTCTTCCCGAATGGTGCCAATGTGAAGCAAGTTAATTTGTAGTCACCAGAAGCCCTCAACCCAAAGCTAAAATTCAAGGGTAAGATGGATCTTGTTTATCCTGTACCCCTACATCAATATGGTGCTTTGGACCCACAGTGTGCCAAGTTAGTCTGAAGGAACAAGAAATGAGATTCCTCTAACGTTAGAGTTCAGGGAACAGGGAACTTCCCCACCCCAGGGGGTCCTGACACTCTCAGAGCCTTCTAGGGTGAACACTGGTGGCCTTGCTACTGAAGGACAAGACTAACCAGAAAGAGGAAGAGTAAGGCTACAGAACATGAACCTCATCAGTCTGTAATTGGTGCACAGACTCACAACACCCTGAGCACTTCCCCCACACCCAACCCCCATATCCAGGAAGACTAAAAATCCATTAATCAGGACTGAGTGGACTCTAACTGAGGAAGTGGACCAGATGCACCAGAGTTCCCAGGTCAGCTCTAGAGTCGGTGAAATACAGGACTTTGGAGCACCCACAAATCTGCATGTGACAGCCTGGAGGCTATGGCACCACAGCCCTGGGAAGGCTGATCAAGAGCCCCACCATACTCATCCTCTGTGAAAGTCCATGGTACTTGAAAGGAAGCAGGAACTGAGGCAGTATGGCTGTTTATTAGCCAGTAGAAAAGTAACTGTACAGATCTGAGTGTAAGAAAGGCAGAGGAACTCCAGTATCTGAGGTCACATCTCCATACTGGCAAGAACCAGTCTAGAGCCTGAAGCACAGTCCCCATGGTGTAACCTATCTGGATGCCCCAAGCTTCTGCTAAGGGTGCTGGCCCCGTTGGGGGCACTGGGTTTCCTTGCCCAGCAGCTGGGCCTGAAGAGAAGAGGCAGAGGAAGCAGAGCCCAGGACCGTGGCTAACAAAGCCATTCGGATGTACATGCCATTCTCAGCCTGACGGAAGTAGGCTGCTCGGGGGTCTGAGTCCACCTCCACACTGCAAAGGAAGGGACAGTGTCACCACCCACCTAGGATGGCCTAGCTCAGGACTGAGGCCCTCCTCCCATAGTCAGCCCTAGGTAGTCCCCACTTCTGATGGCCATCACCTTATCTCGTTGACACGGGGCATAGGATGCATCACTACCATCTTCTCCTTGGCCCGAGTCATGATGTGGGGGGTGAGGATGAACTGACCGAAGCACTGCAAGGCAGACGGGGTTCCTGTTAGCACTGCAGAGCAGAGTGGCTAGAGGACATACTCTGGGTGCCCCTGGGCTCCCCTACACACCACAGCTATGGAAACCTCAGCCCACACCTGTTTTCCTGCTCTCATCTGGATGGCCCATTCTAGTCCTGGCTTCTTCCTCATGCTTGGTACTCACTGATTCGTATTCTTGGGCAGAGCCGAAGCGCTCCTTCTGGATTCGAGTCATGTACAGAATGTCAGTGTCGGGCAGCGCCTCCTCAATGCTCTCAAACTCCTCCTGGTGGAGAGGTAAGGCTGAGATAGGGCTGAGATAGATGTAGGGTATGCTGGGCTCTGGACAACCCAAGCTGAGTCCCTCAATCTGGGTTGGGGCCTGAGGGTCTCACCTGCTTGATTCCCCTGGAGGCTACGTAGTCCCACACATTGGGTGGCATACGGAGGCTGGGGGGTGCCACGTACCGCAGGCTGACACGGTACAGGGTGAGCAGGCGGGCCAAGGAGTGTACTGTGCGTCCGTGCTTCAGGTCTCCCACCATGGTGATCTGGGAAGGAACTTCATCACCACAGGAACTCCTCCCTCCTCCTAAAGCCCTGGGACCTAGGACAGGGGCCTTCTGCATGCAGTGCACCCCACACTGGAGAAATCACCAGCAGAGGTCCCATCTCCACCACTGTCCTCACCGTCATGCCATTAACAGTCCCCAGCTCCTCCCGGATGGTGAAAATATCCAGCAGAGCCTGTGTGGGGTGTTCTCCAACCCCATCCCCAGCGTTGATCACTGGCTTCCGGCAGTGCTTAGATGCCAGCTGTGGGAAGGGGAATGAGGAAGGAGATCCTGCCTCTTTCAGCTCAGAGCCCTCCCCCCACTTCATGGTCCTCCCATCCCTGTGGCCCAAGAACACACAGGCCTCAGGTGCAGCCTTACGGACCCACCTCAGCACACACGTTAGCCTTACCTCCACCGCTCCAGGCTGTGGGTGCCGGAGCACAACCACATCAGCATAGCAGCTCATGGTCTGCACCGAGTCAGCCAGGGACTCGCCCTTCTGGACAGAGGACGTAGCTTCGGAGAAGCTGAGCACAGAACCCCCGAGCCGGGCCATGGCCGCTGCAAAGGAGCTGCTGGTCCGCGTGCTCACTTCATAGAACATGGAAGCCATTACCTTGCCCTGTAGAGAGGCCATGTGGAAGGTGTATGTGTGTGGGGTATGTGGGCACAGGTGGCACTCACCTCCTCAGCTTACACCAAAGTTGCTGTGATGTGCCTTCTCCCCCAAAACCTCCCTGGTGAGCTGTCAGAGCCTTGACACTTCTAGTGCCAGCACTCAGCTAAAGACCTGCCTCCAAAAAGCCAGTGTGAGTGAACTGGCAGAAGAGGAAAAGTCACTTTTCCTGCCACTGACCTGGCACACTAGATGACCCCACAGATGGGCTCAGACCCCCATGTCAGCTGAATACCACTGCCAAGAAAAATAACTATAGGGGCAGCTGCACAGCAGCAGGACCTTTCAGAGCAGAGGACAGAGCTGCTGGCAATGTGAGAGCTGGGTGCATGAGGGGACCTGATAGCAAGGGCAGGAAATGGCCAGCACCCTCATCCCCATAGCCCAACCCTGACCTTTAGGATATCGAGGCTCCGCTCTTTCTGGACTGTCATCCGCAGTGTGTGTGCCACATTGAACAGGTGGGACATCTACAGAAGAACCCAAGTCAGCAGGAAAGCAATGAGTAGCCCCTGGGGGTTTTGGCCCCAACTTTCCAAATTCTCAAAGCTCTGAGTGTCCCCACCCTCCTTCCCAAGCACCTGATCTTTGGTGAACTGCTCTACAGACAGGATATGTTGGCCCACTAACGAGTGCAGCAGAGGTGAGGTCTGGGGGTGCAGCAGGCCAGGGGCCCCCAGGTTCTGGGGTGATGCCTGTCTTGGTACTGGTGGTGAAGGGTAGTAGGTGCCATCTGGGGTTCCTATCAGCTCTGTAGAGAGGGACACAAGGGAAGAGGGTTCCCTTGGTCAGAGGGTTCCCCTGTGCAGGCCGTGGTGGTCCACAAGGTGTGTATGTACAACAGAGTGGAGCCTCTCACCTAGCTCGGCTG
The DNA here is from genome assembly GCA_002564285.1 of Tympanoctomys barrerae. Taxonomy (NCBI): domain Eukaryota; kingdom Metazoa; phylum Chordata; class Mammalia; order Rodentia; family Octodontidae; genus Tympanoctomys; species Tympanoctomys barrerae. Next base: position 10,602 of record NDGN011313049.1, on the reverse strand, counting down.
CCTTGCGAGCAGCTTTCTCCTTGGGCTCCTCAGCTGCAAACAGGGCAGGAGGAGAGATGTGCGTTTGTGGCTGCCATGTGGAAAGCCCCATTCTCCCAGGAGCTCCACTCACAGTGCCTGTGTTAAAGCACCTCACACCGCAGTAGCTACAGCAGGTTAGGAGTGGGCAGGAAGGAGGCAGCACCTCTGGGACACCCCTAAGACTCCCCAGGGGGTTGTTGTGTGAGAGCAGTGCTGCCCGCCCCCAGCCTTTCCCAGCTGCCACAGGGATCCTAGGCAGAGAAACAGCGAGGTTCACACCAATCAGCAACCGGGATTTACCCCTTGCTCTGCTGCCCCATGAGATCCCAGCTCCTGGGCGGAGGAACACAGCTGCCCAGAAAAAGAGAGGCCTGTGAAAAGATGCTGCGGGTGTTTACCTCAGGCCGCAGCGACTTACTTAGGCAAAAAAAAAGTACAGCAGACCAGACTATGATGAAGGTATAAAGAGAAGGACAAGGTAAGTGGACAGAAGAGTGCTGGGAGGAGGGGCCAAGTAAGCTGCTGGGCAACTGAAGCCCTATGCTGACACTGGTAGAAAAGGACCCCTGAGAGGAGCCCGACCTCTCTTACCCGGCAGACCTGGGTCAGAGGCTCGGTGGATCCGGGGTGGTAGGTGGAATCGGCCATCAGGAAGTCCTGGGATGTTCCGGCGTGGCCTCTCTGGTGTCTGAATGGCAATATTGGCACAAAGTATTTTAAAGTAACTGACGCAACCCCTTGCTCACCCAATGCCTCAGGAAAAGCCAAGGGCTACTGTGCACACAGTCTACTCCTCATCCCCTCCTCTCAGCACCACCCTTCTCAAGTGTTGTCAACAGCCAGCAGGTGGCCTTACAACAGGGCCCTCAGACAGAACTCTAGCTGGATTATCAGTAAGCTGGGACCTCAGAGATGGCCTCTTACACTGAGAGCTGACTCTCTGGCACAGTGTCAGAGAGGTGGAGATTTTTTGTTTTGTTGGCAGGGACACATAGTGCAGGCTGGCTAGCTTTTAACTCCCTTATGTAGACAGGCTGGCCTCAAACTCAGCAATCCTCGTGCCTCAGTCTCCCCAAATGCTGGGATTACAAGCATGTGCCACCATGCCTGGCTGGTAGTGGGGTTTTAACCTTCAAGCAGAGAGCCTTTTGTCCCATGAATTATCAATAAAAATGCTCAAGATGTTTGTGCTGCCCTGGGGATATCCTAGGCCCAATCCACAAGCCCTAGGTCAAAAGCAATATGGATACCGTGGTCATCTCACTGGTGGCAGGGGCTGAGGGCAGGGGCTGAGGAACAGCTCCCTGAGGCCACTTCCGCACATCCTGTCCATATCCTGGAGGCACCAGCACCTGTACAGAGAAGGCAGGGGCATAAGAGCAGCCAAGTTCCTAAAGGGCTGGACACCAGCAAGAAGTAAATGTGTTGTTAGGGATATGGGGCAGCCAGAAGAGCAAAGGGACTGTGTATGTGTGACAGGCAGGGAAGAAAATGAAAATGATGTGGAAAGAGGTCACACTGACATCAGGTAGGAGCCATACACATACCTGTCCATCAATATAGGCAACCTCTCCCCGCAGGACCACTCGGCGGACAGTACCCTTCACCTTCTGCCCCTCAAAGGGTGTCCAGTGGGCCTTGGAGAAGGGCATGTGGCTGGGGATTGTCCACTCATGCTCTAGATCCACCTGGCAGAGGGTCACAGGTTACACCCTGGAAAAAGACCCAGTGGCTGGAGAGTCCCCACCCAGGCTTTCACTCCCACACCTCCACATAGGTGTCCTCCTGTGGTGGCAGGTGGAAGATCCGCCGAGGATTGTGGTGCATTCGCTGCAAGAGGTCCTCCAGGCTGAGCCGGCCCTCGCTTACAGCTGTCAGCAGCAGTGGCAGCATGGTCTCCAGCCCTGGGAAGCCAGGTGGAGGCTGGGCCCCACACTTCTCCTCCAATGTATGGGGGGCTGGGATAAAGACAGCCATTAGTCACGTTGGCCCAAGGAAACGAGCCACCTCCCACCCTGGGGAGTCATATGCACGCAGGCACACACCTCCAGCCACTTTACTGCACCTACTACCAATCCTGACACTCATTTTTCTGGGAACTGGGGGGAGGAGTTATAACTGCCCTCCTGTGGGGCCCACAACTCCGCCCATTTACAATTTTACTCATCTGCCCATTCATTGTTTCAACTGGTTTGGAGAACCTATCACCAACTGGCACCCAATTAGAGGCTGGTTTCTCAGATTCAGACCTGTCCCTGTAGAGCCCCAAGTCTTGATCTGGCTTCGGTTTGCTAGGACTGACCCATAGCTTGAGCTGGGCCAAGGAGCTGCATGCCAACCCTCTCACCATGGTCTGAGGCAAAGCAGTCAATGGTGGCCATGTTTTCCCAGAGAGCCTCCACATCCTGGTGGGAACCAAGCTCAGGTCGGACCTCCCCCTTCCCAGGCCCCAGGCGCTCCAAGTCCTCCCGACTCAGGAATAGATGGTGGGGTGCCACCTCACAGGTCACTGGTAGCCCCTGTGCCTTTGCAGCTTTGATCAGAAGGATCTGGGGAGAAAGCAAGAACAAAGGAGCACCCTATATCTCCTGCTTGCAGAGTCCCCATGGCCAGGATCACTTCTCACAGTGCTATGGGCCAATGTGCCGAGGGAACTAGCTCTAGGCTCTCCTTTACTCTCTCCTGTCCTGAAGGACCACTCTGACCTTTGGTGTTACAGGGAAAGTGACAGTAGCCCCAGGACCTCTGGTGTACTCACCTCCTCCTTCCGTGCCACGTGACAAATGTGCACTGAGCGTTGCATCAGCTGAGCCACCATGAGGATGGCGGCGACACTTTGCCGCTCTGCATGGGCCACGATAGGAAGGTGGGATGGCCACATCTCAAAGTGCTATGGGGAGAAAGGCTGGCTTGAGGAGTATGTAGCACCTCAGATTCTGCAGGCTCATCAGAGCCAGTGCCCTGGGCAACCCGCAAGTCCTCTTGCAGGTGAGCCACAACTGGACAGCCTCCTACCCCAGCACATGGCCTACCTCCATCCACTGGGCCACACTGTCCAGCCGCAGCTCTGAGAAGGTCTCATTGAGGTAGAGCTTTAGCCCTGCTGCGGACCCAGCCACAGCACCTAGGGTCCCTGCATTTTCAGATGAGGCCCCCAGGAACAGGGCATAGTCACAGCGGGCACTGGCTTCTGCTAGCTAGAGTGGATATACAAGAGGGTGCTCACCAGTACCCATACCCTCACAGGCTGGCCTGGTGCCAGTGGCCGGGGCAGAGGGCAAAGGGCTCAGGAACACAGGGGTACAGTGGCTCACCTTCTGGGCCAGGGCCAGAGCAGGGGCATCAATGATGGGGGGCCGGGTGTTAGGCATAGCACACACCATGGTGATACCCCCAGCCAGGGCAGCAGCGGTACCTGAGGAAAAGTCCTCTTTGTGCGTCCCACCTGGCTCTCTCAAGTGCACATGGATGTCAATCAATCCTGGGAGAACACAGGCACTGAGATTAGCAGGAAGACAGGAGGGACACAAACTGTGTTGGGAAAGTGGGAAAGTTAGTAGCACCTGAAACAAGTCCCTCAGCCTAGTGGACCACTGACTGAGGAATGAGGAGCAGAGCAAGAGATTCCAGGGCCTTCAAGGTCTGTGCAGTGGGGCACAGAGGTCAGGCTCTACCCAACTTTTACCCCAAGGGCTCTGCACCAGCTGCTACCAGCGTCCCCTGTGATGCACTCACCAGGCAGCCGCACAAGCTTCTGGGAGGTCATACAGTCAACATGTACCTTCAAGGGAGGGGTTGGCCCGATCTGGCCTAGAGCCTGCAAACAGAGGCAGTCAGGGTTGAAGTAAGAGGTGCCAGCCTCCCTCTTTACCACCTTTTCTCCCTCTGTAGCCACAGAGCTTTGTCACCAACACAGCTCTTTCATAGCTCTTCCTGCTGTACAGGATGCGCCCACTACCCTCTCTTCCCGCAGCACTCCAGCTGTCTGGCTCCAGCACCAGGGCCCTTGTTACCTCCACAAAGAGTTTGGTGCACTTGATATCAATGATGAGAGGTACAGAGAAGTCAGCGGCCAGGCGCCGAGTACGGTAGCCTTTAGTTACGAAGGAAGAGAGACGCCGGCCCCCAGCTCCACGCATTGACAGGTTAATCACTAGCTCGAAATGATTCTCTGCCAGCTGTTCCAAGATGCTCCGTTGGGGGGGGCACTCACCATCTACTGCCTCCTCAAAATGCCAGTCTACAGCAGTTACCTGTGGGCCCACAACCAATGTTAGGCCAACTCAAACCTGGCAGACCAGGGAGGCCAGTCTCAAGGGAAGGGAGCTGGCCACAGTGAGAAAGAAGAATGTGGACTAGACCTGTCTCTGCTATTGGCAAGGTACAATTTCTAGACAGGAAGTGTTTTTACTATGTGGAGTAAGACAGGTTACCAAGGATCAAGAGTGGTACGAGCTCTCACTCATGTACACATAGACAAGATCAAGAGCTCTCTGTACACTCTTGTTTTACACAAACCACACATACTACCATTACTACAACATAACCATACAAGCTGGGCCCAAGGAGGGCAGTGTGGGGCTGCTGTACCTTGACACCGTGCTCAGTGTAGAAGTCAGCTGTGCCTAGACTGGCGTATAGGCTATAGCCTAGGCTCTCCAGCAGCCGCACAGTAGGGAGCAGCTCGCTTTTGTTCTGAAAACAAGCAGAGGGCCAAAGAGGGTGTGTTGCTGTCTTCTGTTACTAGGTCAGTAGTCCAGGAAGTAAGACCATCCAGGCCCTCCTTCCCGGGATCCTGCCCAATGCTGGTACCTTATAGCTGCCGATGGTCAACAGGATGTTCTTCTTGGGGATCTTAAAGCCAGTGCTTAGCATGGCCTTGAGATAGGCCTCACAGCGGCTCTCCCCAAAGCAGGCCACCTCTCCAGTACTGGTCATTTCCACGCCCAACACCACATCAGCACCCGCCAAGCGGGAGAAGGAGAACTGAGGCACCTGAGGGAGGACAAAAAAGAACCAAGGTATCAGTTGGAGGGGTAGGCATAGACCCCTCTCCCTACTCCACTTGCACAGCGGGGCTGCCCTTTGCTGTACTACCATTCTTCACAGGCCCTACTGTTTCCCAAACTGCTGCTGTTTCAGGCCTTGGCCTTGGAATGCTTTCCCATCAAGCTCTGCAAATCAAAATCCTAACCTCTGTCTGGGCTGAGGGTATAGCTCAATGGTACAGCACTTGCCTAGCACACAGGAGGCCCTGGGTTCCATTCCCATAACACAACAAAACAAAAGAGAACACCAACACACCTTTTACAAACAGAAAAACCCAAGCCCCAAACCCAACCACAATGAAACAACTCTAACCATCCCTGAGACTCCTCAAATAGTGCCCCTCCTCCCAAGTGGTCCAGATCATCCATGTTATAAGCAGCATTTTGTCTCTAAGCTCCCTGATGAGACCATTTGATTTATACCTTGATTATGAAGGCTTATCAGACTATTTCATATCAGAGCTACTTTGGGTCCTGACTTCTCTTGCCTCACATTAGGGGTAAATACTAAGAGACAAAAACTATCTTCTTATTCTCTGGTCCAGCAAGGCCTTGTGTAGCACCAGTTTGCCTGCTAACTGCTCTCTCCCTATTTACCTGCTAAGCCCAAGGGTTTCAATCCTCCTTACCTTTACCCCCACGATTCCAGAGCCAGTCATGAGCCCCACATGTTCTACCTTTTCCCCCATGATGATTCGTGTGGCCAAGGCTACTAGGTCAACACCTAGTGTTTTGGAGACAAAGGGGAAGGAGCGAGAGACACGCACGTTGCATTCAATAACTTTCAGCTGATCATCCTGGGGCAGAGAAGAATTCCGTCAGGCCGTGTGCATAGTAGGCCTGCTAACACTACTCCATGGATTCTTCCACTCTCCACTCTGAGCGCAATCAACCCAGATGACTGCGGCAAACCCTGATCACACTGCAGACTTGAGCTACGACACCTTCCCTCCAGCTGATACCCACTTATAGGAGGGTGGGAGACAACACAGAACTTCCTAGAACGAAGTCTAGCACAGAATGTGGAGGAGCCCTGCTTTTCTGTCCCTCCTTTCACCTCATTACCTTTGCAATAAGCTGCAGATTGAAGGGGCCCGTGACCTGCAGCTCCTGGCCCACAGCATGTACGATGGCTTTGATCCGCTCCAGGGTTTTGGCAGTGATATCTTGTGGGGGGGTAACCAGTGTGGCGTCACCTGAATGCACACCTGCATTCTCCACATGCTCAGAGATAGCGATGGCAGCTACTACACCGTCACTGGCCACAGCATCAACATCAATCTCCTAATGGCAACCACAGGCAGTATGTGTGATACAGGGCAAGGTCCACTTCCTCCTCCCACTTGCCCTTTCTCTAGGAGGCCCCTTTCCTCTAATGGCCCCACCACAACTCATCCTTCCCACTACACTGTGCTTATGATCCTGCGGGAAAAGCAGGGAAGTCTCTACTGGCGCTGGGGGGCTGCCCACAGATTTTTTTGTGGTATCTCACCTTAGCCTCCTGGATGAACTTGGAGATGACCACAGGGTGCTCCTTGGAGACAGCTGCTGCACTGCTCAGGAACCGTTCCAGGTCTCCATCAGTGTAGGCCACATTCATCGCAGCACCACTCAGCACATAAGAAGGGCGCACCACGCAGGGGTACCCCACATCCTGGCAGAACTGGCGAGCGGACTAAGGCAGGGAAGGAGGGAACTTAGTGGGGCTGATCATACTCATCCATGAGCACTATCCAGCCTCCATCCCCATCGCCCACACCCACCAGACCATACGTAGCCCACCTCTAGGTCACTGAGCTCCCTCCACTGAGGCTGGCTGATACCAATGGTGTCAAGGAGCCGGGAGAACTTGAATCGGTTCTCAGCAGAGTCAATGGCTTCAGGTGAGGTGCCCAGCACCCGGCACTGCTGCCGATGCAAAGCCATGGCCATGTTGTTGGGCAGCTGTCCACCCATAGACAGGATCACACCTTCAGGATTTTCCAGCTCATAGATGTCCATCACCACCTGTAAAGTAGGGTATAAACAAACAGTAACAACCAAAGAGCTCAAGATGAGCCTTCTTGTTTACTGCTTCCCTCAGCCCCACAAAGTACCAAAGGATCTTGGGTAAGGCAGCCAGTGCACCTCAACCTTGGCCACCCAGTGCCTGTCCTCATCTCTCTTACCTCAAAGGAGATCTCATCAAAGTACAGTCGATCACACATGTCATAGTCGGTACTGACTGTCTCTGGATTGTAGTTCACCATGATGGTCTTATACCCCATCTGCCATAGGAAGGGTAATCACTTAGCAATTAGAAGGCAAGAAGATTATGAGCAAAGTAAGCTGAAGTCCCCACTGCAGTGTGCCAGGTGCCCAGTTTCCTGTGATAACAACACATGCCTTAGGGGGAAAGGAGGCTGAGTGTTGAGAAGGAGACTTAGGCAGTATGTGGGGTCAAAGAAGCTCTCCTTGGCCAGGGAGATACCTCAGTAATGAATAAGCACTTGCCCTGCAAGTGCAAAGGCCTGAGTTCAATCCCCAGTTCCAAAAAAAAAAAAAAAAAGAAGCAACTCTCCCGGCAACCCACTGTAAGATGTAGCAATTAACTGAGAGAGCAAGCAATTGCCAGAGTGAGAGACTCTGGTATGGAAGATGAGCGTCCAGACCTTGCGGAGCTGCTGGATACAGCTGACGGCACACCAATCAAACTCAACGCTGGAGCCGATACGGTAGACACCAGAACCAAGAACCATGACATGAGTTGTCTGAAAAGGGAGGTCGTGGGTATTGCCCCAGTAGGTCAGGTATAGGTAGTTCGTCTGGGCTGGCCACTCAGCTGCAACCGTGTCGATCTGCTTCACCACTGGGCAGATCCCCAGTTCCTGACGCAGCTTGCGAACAGCCAACTCTGTGCTAAAGGAGAAGGGTCAGAAACATAGGCTTGGGGCTGGGGAAACGGCTCAGTAGAATAAGCGCTTGCCTGGCAAGTACAAGGGTCTGAGTTCAATCCTGATTCTGCCAAAAAAAAAAAAAAAGAAAGAAAGAAAGAAAAGAAACATAGGCTCTAGGAACAGGGTACCTGACAGAGGTGGGGGCCAAGGACAGGAATTAAGAGAGAAAATTGCCCAGGGACAAGAGTCAGAAGCCTCCAAAACTCTCCACCAAGGCAACCCACACCCTCCAGTCTGAGGCCTCACCACCACCTCTGACCTCAGAACTGCAAGGGCGATCTGCTTGTCTGAGAAGCCAAGGCGCTTGGCCTGGTGCAGCAGGTCTGGGGGCAAAGGCTGCCCACGGTGTTGCTCCAGGAGCTGGGCATGAGTGACAATGCGCTTCATTCTGTATAGGAACCAGCGGTCGATGCGTGTAAGCTCATACAGGCGGTCTACGGAGTAACCCGCCCACAGAGCAGCAGCCACCACGAAGATCCGCTTATCTGTTGGCGTCTCCAACTCCTGACAGAGAGGGTGCAGACAGATGAACACGGAACTGGGCCACCATAGGAAAAGCCAAGATGCTAAGCAAAATATTCCCAACTGGCTGGATGTAGTCACAGATGCCTGTAGTCCCACCTACTTGGGAGGCTGAGGCACACACCAGCCTGGGCAACATAGCAGGACCCTACTTGATCACCACAGTAAAACCCAATCTACTGCCACGTGAGCCTGAGGGCTTGAGTGTAGGACTGTTAAGAAAGAGGTGCACCCAACTGCACAACCTCTGACTTTACAAAAACCTGTATATAGATTCTGGCTCTGCCTGTCAACAGCTATATGGCCATGAGCTCTTTCTATACCATCTCTAAGCCCTAATTCCTCATTTGTAAAAACAAATCTACTAATAATTATCTTATAATGAATGAGCAAATGCCTCAAAACCCCCAGTGAAGTGAAAATAGCAAATGTCCCACGATGACTGCTACCATTGTTACAGTTAACAAGCTCATGGCCAAGGGGCAGCAGAACATGGGGACAGAACATGGAGAGGAGCTGCTTACCATGTCACTGACTGGCTTCACTGTGTGGTCAAAGCCCACACAGTTCTCATCCACCATGCGCAGGGCCTTCTGGAAGGCTTCCTCAAACGAACGTCCTATGGCCATAACCTCACCTGCAGGAAGAGGAGGGAAGGCCGAGGGGTGGAGGGGGAAGTGTGGTTTGCCCAGAATGCTATGACCAAACCACTGCAGGGTTGCAAAGCATGCCCCATTGTGGTGGGATGCATGGTGTCTCTTGCTACTAAGAAATCTCAAACTCACAGCTCTTCTCCCTACCATTTTCACAGGTAGATACAGCCTTTATGTTTAGGGAGAAACATGGAATCAATATGCCTAACATGGGTATGTGGATAATGAAATAGTTACTTTATCACAGTGGCCTGATCCACCGAAGGCTATCTAGTTTAATGACCTGCCCTAGTCACAATGTAATGACATTACCTGGAATCTGCCTCAACCTTTAGACCTTAAAAGGTTGAGAAAATAAGATAATTACACTGCTCTTTAAAGCATCCTAAGACAATTTAAAAATTTTTTTTCATTTTTTCTGGGCATTTTTTGCACATGTTTTATACACGATTATAGTGTGCACACCACTTGTATTCTGCCTTTTTCCTCATCTAAGCTCTTCTTCATGTTGCTCAATGACCTTATATAAACATTGTTTAATTCCTGTGTGGCGGCCACAATTTAACTGCCAATTTACTAGAGGACAATTAGCTTTCAAGTGTTGATCATTATTAAGTGAGGCTGTGGTATTTTCTGTTTTGCATGTTCTCCCTAGAATAAATTTCCAGAAATGCCAAGCATAACAGGTGAAGCAAACCATTTTATGACCCTTAGTACTAAATACAAGTCTATACCTTACAATACAAAGTGTAAGTTTAAGCAATCGTCTAAGCAGTGGTTATAATCATTTTACATGATTTTCATTAATAAAAAGATTATTTCATTTTAACTAGATTTCTACTCATAAGAGAAAATTTTTTTCCTGGTTTTTTTTTTTATAGTGACTATGTGTGTGTGTATACAGTTCTGTTTAGGTCCCTCTGGCCATTGCCACTAAGGGCTTCACGTATTTCTTACCAACTGCATTTTTTCCATTTGCAATCCTAAAATTCACACTTCTTAAAAACAAAACAAAAAAACAACCTTATAGAACACCAAGATACTATAACAGTGTTAAGAAAGCAGAATATGAATGATTTTAACTCCATTACAGTATAGGAAGATCATAAAACCTTTTAACTAATCCACCTCTGTAACAGGATTATAGGTGATCTGCTATGGCTAAGTGATCTTTCCTCATTTTTCAAGGATCTGCGTAGCTCACGACTCTGCCACACTGGAGTCCAGGCCAGGGTCACAGCCTGCTGTTCCCTGCAACAGTATTCCCTGGGACAGATGGGGAGGGTGCAGGACAGAGGGTTCACTCCTTTCCATCCCCACAAATCTAGGCCAATGTCCTTTTTACAGTTATAAAAAGTTATTGAAGGGGCTGGCGAGATGGCTCAGTGGTCTAAAGCACCTACTTGGAACAAGCTTGGCAAA
>NDGN011313044.1:0-13942 GCA_002564285.1 Tympanoctomys barrerae | reverse complement strand
AAAAAAAAAAAAAAAAAGAAAGAAAGAAATAAAAAAGAAAAAGAAATAAAGCTCACCCCAGTCTCTGAGGAATAGTTATCATGTTCCCATTTTACAGATGGGGAAACTGATTCTCCTAAGAAGGTTGCTGAAGGGCACAATTAGAAATAACAAAGCTGAGCTTCACAGCCTGATGCTGTGTTCTCTCCATTGCATCTGGCCTCTGCTGGCTGGGAGGAAGCCCCTTTGCTTCTTATGTCCTTCCTTTTCTTCCCTTCAGCAAGTGGTCCTCAAAAGGATGAGCCAGTGCTTCTTGTGGGGAGGTGTGGTAAGGCAGGAGTAGTAGAAAGCTGGGCTGGGCCCAGATGACTCCTGCTCTTTAAATGAACCTGGGATCTGAGTAAAAGGGATGCTTGGTTGCAGATATTTTATGCAGAAGTGCGGTGCTCTTATTCCGCTTCCCTGCAACCACTGTTCCTCCCAGTTCAAAGCCTTGGAGGTGCCCTGGTGGCACTGGGAGCCCTTCATGTTCACGAGAAGGGAATTTGAGCATAGGGGTCTTGGCTAGAGGGATAGGTCTACTCACAAAGGGCATCTTCTAAGATTCTGGTGCCCAGAAGGCTGAGCCAGGCAGAGAAGAAGAGGCAGAGGGTGTGGGTCCCCCAGGACCCTGGGAAGACAGATATGTCCCCTTCTCAGCCCTCCCTGGCAGCAGTGTCACTGCCCCTTGCTGATGACAGCTGGGTCTCTCTACCATCACATGCTTTGCCCACCATCCTTCATCTCATGTCTCCATCCCCAACTGCACCTGCTTCTCTCTTTGCCTTCCCTGTCCCCTCTGCTTGTTCCTCCTCTGAGTCCCTGTCTTACCTATCACAGGTCATCTTGTCTTGGATCTGGCCCAGGCCCGATCCACACTGGTGCTGCCCACGGGCCTTATCGCCGCAGCTGGCACCATGACAGTGACCCTGAGCAGCAGCCGGGAACTCCCCTCCAGGCCTGATGGGGTGCTACGTGTGGCGCTGCCCACTGTGCTCACCCCATTGGCCTCAGCAGGCCCACCAGGGCCCCCCAGGCCTCCGGGGCTCTGTGACGACAGGTTGGGCCTATGGTGATTCTCTCCGTCCCTCCCTCGGCTTCTCTGGGTCTAGTGCGGGTGAGGGGGCTTCAGCGGGATGCCCCAGGTCTGGACGGGATGAGGGAGGGAGGGAGCCAGTCAGCCTTCAGGCCTGGGGGCCTCTGGAGTGATCCTTCTTGTCCCTTCCAGCCCCACCAACTGCTTCGGGGTGGGCAGCCCTCAGGAGGATGGGCCAACCTTTGTGGAGCCGACTGCCCCTCCAGATGTGTTCTCGGGCCCTGCCCGCTGCCCTGCCCCCTATACCTTCTCCTTCGAGATGCTGGTGACCGGGCCCTGCCTGCTGGCAGGTGGGTGGGTCTGGCCAAGCAGCATTCAAAAATAATTGAAGCTCAGGGATGGACAGAGGACCAAAAGAAGATGGGGACCGAATGCAGGCCATACTGTCATCAGTGTCATTTGTTTATATATATATTCCCCACTGCGATGAAGCAGATACATAGAATCCTCTTGTTGAAAAAGACTTTCTTTGTGCAAGAGGTGGGGAGGATGTCCATTGGCTGATGTGTAACTCAGGGACCAGCCAGAACACAGCTGGAAACGCAGGTCCCAGCCCAGGAAAAATACAGATCCTCCCTCTTCTGAGCTACAAATCAGACGCAGAGCTGAGCCACTCAACCAGGACTCCTGTGCCCTGCCCACAGCAGGGGAGGAAATGTCTGCATTCTTAGGGCTGGCCTGGAGCAAAGTGACCATCACCTGTCCCTGCCTCTCTGTTCTATAGGCCTGGAGAGCCCCTCGCATGCCCTGCGGGCAGATGCTCCACCTCATGCCAGCTCTGCAGCCACCATCTGTGTCACGCTGGCTGAGGGACACCCATGTGATCGGCCCTTGGAGATCCTGCTGCACCCCAGTGGTGAGAGTCTGGGCCATGCAGTGGGTAGAAAATATTTGCTCATGGAGCTTTCTGGGTCCCAGGTCAGGGAGGCCGAGTCTTCTGTGAGGACAGGCCCATGGTGCAGGGGTTCTTAAGGCAGAGGAACTGAGCTGGTCACAATAGCACATGCCTATAATCATAGCACGCTGAGAGGCTGAGGGCAGGAGGATCACAAGTTCAAGCCCAACTTGGGCAACCTAGCAACTTGATGAGGCCTTGTTTCAAAATTTAAGAAATAAGGGGTGGGGATACAGTGCAGTGCAAAGGCTCTGGGTCGGTCCCCAGTTCTGAGCGGCACTAGGCAGTGGGCCTTGTTTCCTCATGGAGCTGTCTGCACCCACGCCCCTCAGAGCCGCACCAGCCACACTTGATGTTGGAGGCCGGCAGCCTGAGCTCTGCAGAATACGAAGCCCAGGTGAGGGCCCGCCGGGATTTCCAGAGGCTGCAGCAACGGGACAGTGATGGGGACCAGCAGGTAGGGCTCTGAACCGCAGCCTGGCCTCGGTGCTCCCAGCTGGGGGCGGTTGTATTGTATGAAGGACAGGATCCTGTTGGGGTGGGCAGGGCCTCTTTTCTCAAAAGATCTCTCCTAGCTGCCACTGCTGGTGCAGGAGGTAGATGGGTGTTGTCTCAGAGGGCCTGTGTGTGTCCCTCTGGAATGACTGGGAGGACAGAGGTTTGACATAAGCAGGGAACAGCCTCCCTCCTGCCCTTGCCTTCACCTGGACCACTGCAAAGGTGCCCCTTTGGGAGAACTGAACAGAAAGGGGCCCCAGGGCCATGTCCCTCTGCTGTCCTAGACCGAGCTGCAGGAAGCTCCCCCAGGCTGACCCGGTGCTCCCCGCCCAGGTGTGGTTCCTGCAGCGCCGCTTCCACAAGGATATCCTGCTGAACCCTGTGCTGGTGCTGAGCTTCTGCCCGGACCTGAGCTCCGGCCCTGGACACCTGGGCACGGCTACTCGGGAGCTGCTCTTCCTGCTGGATGGCAGCAGCGCGGCACACAAGGCCCGTGGGGCTCCCTGGGCGTGGGTGGGGCGCTGGGTCAGAGGTGAGGTAGGGCAGCCTTGAGCAGTCTTCCATGTTCATTAGAACACGGTCCTTCCACATGCACAGTCAGCTGTTCTTTTCTCGCACACTCACATGTCGTCGCCCCCAGAGTCCAAGGGCTGCTTGGAACCCAATCAGAGCCCACGTTCACCTGCACCACAGTCTCCCACCCACACGCTTCCTGGTGCCCCATTTTATCCCAGCAATCAGCTGTCTTCTCCCCTCTTCCAGGATGCCATTGTGCTGGCCGTGAAGTCCCTCCCACCTCAGACACTTGTCAACCTGACCGTGTTTGGGACATCCGTGCAGCCGCTCTTCCCTGAGAGCCGGCCCTGCAGCGATGTGAGTGTGGCTTGGGTTGGGGGCCCCTTGGGGTCCTCTCAGTACAGCCCTGCCCTGCCCAGCCCCTGCGTCTTCTTCAGGACACCATGCGGCTGATCTGTGAGAGCACTGAGACCCTGCAGGCAGTGCATGGTCCCCCGGATGTGCTGGCTGCGTTGGACTGGGCCCTGGGGCAGCCCCAGCACAGAGCCCACCCTCGGCAGCTCTTCCTGCTCACCGCAGCTGCACCTGGGGCTGGCACCACCCACCAAGCCCTGGAGCTCATGAGGTGGCACCGGGGGGCAGCCAGGTACAAAGTGGGCAGAGCTGGGCGCCTAGGCCTGAGCCTCCTGGGGCACTTGGTGAGCTCACAGCTGTCTGCACTCTGCCTCAGGTGCTTCTCTTTTGGGCTGGGAGCCGCCTGCCGCCAGCTGCTCCAAGGATTGGCCGTGCTCAGCAGAGGCACGGCGCACTTCCTGCGGCCAGGGGAGAGGCTGCAACCTGCGGTGAGTGGGCGCTGGGCCCATGCTCAGCTCTGGAAGTCATCCCAAGTCCCACCAAGTCCCACCTGGAATTGAAACGGGCCCCGTGGGGCTGGGGCTCTGGACACCTCCCAAGGGCTTCTCCCTCCTTGGGCCCCTCCCACCTCTCCTCAAAATGTAGAGCAGGGTAAGGACTCCGGGTGCTGTGTAAGGTGCTAAGTGTGAGGACAGCCTGTGACCACCCCCAAATCTGAACCTTGTCCTCAGAAGTCTTGTCCCATTCAAGGGGCTAAGCTCAGTCCAGGAGACAGAACGATCTGGAGAACCGAGCGGTCAGCATACCCCACCGGGCTTTACCCTCATCCCCCAGCCTGGAACTGAGCTCTGGACCTGTGTGCTGAGCTACATTTCCAGTCCAGTTTTTTTTTTTTTTTTTTTTTTTTTTCTGGAATCGGGGATTGAATTCCAGTTTTTGTTTTTGACACAGAGTCTCACTAAATTGCTTGGGCTGAGCTTGAGCTGATTTCTCCCACCTCAGCCTCCCAGAGCCTGCCTTCTCTTGATCCCAGCCCTGTTTCCCTTGTCAGTCCAGGGCTGAGCAGATACCCTCCCTCGGAGAAGAGCTGGCTGTGACACCCGATCTCTCTGTGTCCCCCCTCTGGCCACTCGCCCCAGATGGTGCAGGCTTTGCGGAAGGCCCTGGAGCCAGCTCTCAGTGACATCTCTGTGGACTGGTTTGTGCCTGATGCTGTGGAGGCTCTGCTCACACCGCGGGAGATCCCAGCTCTGTACCCTGGGGACCAGCTGCTCGGCTACTGTTCACTGTTCAAGGTGGATGGCTTCCGGACCCGCCCTCTGGGGGTACGCCCAGCCAGGGCTTCAGTCCACAGCTTCAGCACCCTCCTCTCTTCCCCAGAACTCCTCTCGCAGAACTCCTTTATTAACTTCTAGGAGCCCACAGATTTGTACTCAGAATCCTGGAGCAATGCATGCTGCCCCTCTCCTTGGGTTTGCAGGGAGTTGTCCTGTAGGGTGTTGCCCTTGTTTCTCGTGGAAGCTTTTGGCCATCAAACAGCTCCAGCGTTTGCTGTGGTGCTTTTGCCAAAAGGGTTGCTCACTCTTCCCACAGTGCCTGACAGAAAGCACCGTCTGACACATTCTCTGCTATAATGACATGGAAAAGCTGTGTTTACCTAGAGGAACTAAGCACGCGTTCCCTCTTTTTATTATGAGAGTCATATAACAGATTGCCTTTTTACCTGGCTGTCAGACAGCTCGGGCCAACCCAAGCTCACTGCACAAGCAGTTCTGCTAACCTTTATGGCTAACACGTCTGTTTCCTCCTTCTCAAGCACTGGTCTTCTGCTTCTGTTTTATTAGCTTCATTACTTCCACCCTGAGGTCCTGTTTGGAGCTTGGTAGTGCATAGCTACCTTCATTTTTTCTCAGAGCTGTTCCTCCTAGGGTCAAGAGCCTGGCTGGCAGAGCTGCGGTGGCTCGGTGTTCCCATCCCCAGAGGAGGTGCCATCTGCCACCAGCCCTGGCACTGAGCCCACTGGGACCTCAGAGCCACCAGGAATGGGCACTGTGTCTGCAGAGCTGTCCCGCCCGTGGGCTGCTGGGGACTCGGAGCCCAGTGAGTCCCCAGAAACGTGTGGGCTGAGCTGGAGAGGGCTCTGGCGGGGGGGGGGGGGGAGCAGGGGGGAGACAGGCTGAGGCCCGTTCTCCTGCCCCCCAACAGGCACAGACGCTCTGACAGACCCAGTCACAGACCCGGGACCCAACCCCTCCTCCGACACAGCCATATGGCGCCGCATCTTCCAGTCCTCCTACATCCGGGAGCAGTATGTGCTCACTCACTGCTCCGCCAGCCCCGAGCCAGGCCCAGGCTCCACCGGGAGCAGCGAATCCCCGGGCTCCCAGGGCCCCGGCTCTCTGGAGGGCACGTTTCCTCTGGATCCCCCTTCTCAGCAGGGCTGCCGCAACCTGGCCTGCGGGGAACCTGCAGGCTCCCGATCCTGCCCACTGCCCGTACCCCCACAAGCTCCATTCAAGGTGAGATTCAGCCCACATGTATCCATCAAGTAGCCGGCAAGATTTATTGCCACCTGCTATGTGCCGGATGGTGTAATGCTGGCTATTCAGTCTAGATAAGTGATAGATCAATCTCCAATCTTAACACCATGTAACAACCAGCGATGAACACCGGACATAGTGCTAGGGGAGTCCAGAACCAGGATAGCTAACTCTGTAACAGGGAAAAGACTAAATAGAAGCTAGGTAGGTAAAAAGGAGAAGACATAAGCAAAAACATAGAGACAAGCAACACCCTTAAGGGGGAGAAGTACTGGCATGAGACCACATGACCATGTAGCCAGCTGTGTGGGGGTCAATGATGACCAGGAGCTCTGCGTTCCTTAACCAGTGACCCCACTTCTCCTGAGCAGGCAGGAGCCCTGAGTGCTGAGGTGCTGGGCCGTCGGCACAGAGCAGCCCTGGCTGGTCGAAGTCTCTCGTCCCCCACAGGTCGGGCAAACTACATGCCTGGCCAACCTCAGCATCCATCTCTGGGTGCAGTGCCAGATGGGGCTGGCCCAGAGCCAGGCCAACAGCTGGGTCAGGGCCTGGATGACTCAGGTAAGGGCGGTGAGAGGCGATGGCATCCCTGACACCAAGGGGCCTTGGCGCCTAGGCACTGCATTGCCCTCACCCCAGCCCTCTTCTCTCCACAGGAAACCTTCTTTCCCCTGTCCCCATGGACTGGGACATGTTGATGGAGCCACCCTTCTTGTTTACGGCTGTGCCCCCCTGTGAGGAGTCAGTCCCTCTGGCCCCGGCCAAGGCTGAGCAGCTGCCCCCCCAGCCTCCCCGGTGCCATGTGGTGATCCAGGGCCTGTGTGGGGAGCAGCCTGTGTGCTGGGAGGTGGGCATTGGGCTTGAGACACTGTGGGGGCCTGGGGATGGCTTGTGGCCTCTGTCACACCCTGGAAGAGAAGCTGCCTGGGACCAAGCCCTCCACCGACTGACAGCAGCCTCTGTGGTTCGGGACAATGAACAGCTGGCTCTCCGAGGAGGGGCTGACACTGCAGCTGACCGGGGTGAGTTGCTAGTGGGCTGAGTCAGGGCCCACAGGTATGGGACAGAGTGGCTGAGGTTTATAGGTGTCTGGGTTGCATCACTCTGTTCCCCATTTTGTTTACAAATGATTTGAGGTGGCTCAACACAGACAAAAAATGAAGCCAGTCATGGTGATGAACACCTGTGTTCTCAGCTTCCTGGGAGGCTGAGGGAGGAGGATCATACGTTTTGAGACCAGGCTTGGGAACCTTAGATCCTGTCTCAATAAAAAAGGCTGGGGGGCTGGGGAGATGGCTCAGTGGAATAAGTGCCTCTCTGGCAAGTGCAAGGGCCTGAGTTCAATCCCTGGTTCCGCCAAAATAAATAAATAAAATTTAAAAAGACTGGGAAAGAGCCGGCAAGATAGCTCAGCGGACTAAGCACCTACTTAGGCAAGTGCAGGGACTAGGGTGTGATCCCTGGCACCACATGGCACACTAAGCCAGCCACTGAGACCAGGTGTGGTGGCTCATGCCTGTAATCCCAGCACTGGGGAGGCTGAAAATAGGAGGATGACTACAAGTCCTATCTGTATAGTGAGACCTTGTACCAAATACATTAAAAATAAAAGGCTGAGAGTTGGGTGTGGTGGCACACACTTATAATCCTGGCCTTCAGGAGGCTGAGGCAGGAGTTTGAGGCCATCCTGGGCTACATAGTGAGTTCAAAGCCAGCCTGTACCACCGTACTGACACCAATGACACCATGCCTCAAAATACTAAAAACAAACAAAAAAGAGGCTGGGAATGTAGTTTAGTACAAGGTCCTAAGTTCAATCCCAATATGGTGTGCGTGCACACATACAAACAAAATTTCAGTCCCTGACTTGCACCAGGCACACTTGAAGTGTCTAATATATATGACTACTGGCTATCACACTGGCTCACACAGACATGGCACATTTCCATGTACAAAGGAAGTCTATTGGAAGTACCAGAAAGAATGGGAGAAAAAGAACCATGCAATGTTCTGTTCTTTTTAAAATGTATTTAGTACAGTGTCTCACTACATAGATCAGACTCCTAGTGATCCTCCTGTTTTCAGCCTCCCAAGTGCTGGGATTACAGGCGTGCCACACCACACCCAGTCTCAATTGCCATCTCAGCGTGCCCAAGGGGTGGGGCCGGATAGAACCCCTGTCCCTGTCCCTGCTTCTGCCATATATATATATATATATATATATATATATATATATATAATTTTATTTATTTAATTATTTTTTGCGGTAGCAGGGATTGAACTCAGGGCCTTGCGCTTGCCAGGCAAGTGCTTATTCTGAGCTATCTCCCTGGCCCCTGCGTCTGCCTAGATATTCTTGACTTCCTGGGTGACAGGGGTCTCCTGCCCCCATTGCAGGCTGTGTCCAGCCTCACCACTTCTTGTTGAAGTCAGGGAGTCGAGATGGTTTGGGACAGCCTACGTGACCACACTCGGTTCACAAAGGAGAAAGCAGGAATCATCTTGAGACTTTCTGTGTAGCCCCACAAAAGGTGGGCATTCACTCCTTGATTCACAGGCCAGGCACGGAGGTCCTTGCTCCGAGCCCTTCAGACCAGCAAGGTCAGTTTGGCCCCCTCCTGCTTCACCTGCCCTGTCGCTGTGGATGCCACCACCAGGGAGGTCCTGCCTGAGGCCCTGCAGGTGCGGAGCTCAGGTAGGGTCCCTCCACCTCCTGTGAACTCCACGGAGTAGCTGTCACCTCACCTGCTGTCCACCTGACGACCCAGTTTCCTGTTTGCCTGCAGAGCTAGCGGAGCCCCCTTCCACCTCTCGGGGCCTAGACGCAGCTCTTCTGCCCACAGCCCCCACCTCTGAAGGTAACGCCTGAGCAGGGAAGGGTAGGGCCCCACTGGGCTGAGCCCACCTGGGCGGCCTGACCCCCGCAGGATTTCAGGGAGGCTCTCTGCAGGTGTCCTGGACCTGGACCACCACGACAACTCTCAGCCAGCTTCAGGGGAGCCCGTGATTCTCACAGGAGGTTCTGGCCGCCCACCTCCTTCCCGACTCAGCCTGGGCCGCCATCGCAAACCCTGCAGCCAGGAAGCGGGCCAGGCCGGTGCGAGCCACAGCGAAGGCAACGACCACGATTACCTGCCCCTGGTGAGGACTCGGGAGGTGGAGGGTGGCTCGGAGTCCCGTGCCGTCCCAGCGCTTTCCCCCCACCTCCTCTCTCCTCAGGTGCGGCTGCAGGAGGCGATTGGCTGCTTCCGCCTGGACGCGCCCTTCTGTGCAGCTGTGCGCATCCCGCGGGAGCGCCTGTGCCGCGCCTCGCCCTTTGCGGCACACCGCGCCAGCCTCAGCCCCACGTCGGCCTCCTCCCCCTGGGCGCTCCTGGGCCCCGGCCTGGGCCAGGGCGACAGCGCCACGGCCTCCTGCAGCCCGACGCCCAGCTCAGGCTCCGAGGGTCCGGGTCAAGCGGACAGCGGCCGGGGCTCCGACACCGAGGCCTCTGAAGCGGCGGACGGGCCGGCCGGCACGGACCTGCGGGGTCGCAGCTGGGCCACGGCCGTGGCGCTCGCGTGGCTGGAGCATCGCTGTGCCGCCGCCTTCGGTGAGTGGGAACTGACGGCGGCCAAAGCGGACTGCTGGCTGCACGCACAGCGCCTGCCAGACGGCCTCGATGTGGCCGCACTCAAGGCCGCCGCGCGCGGGCTCTTCCTGCTGCTGCGCCACTGGGACCAGAACCTCCAGCTCCACCTGCTGTGCTACAGCCCTGCCAATGTGTGAGGCCCTGCGGTGGCCCCAACACTCAGTCACTGCCGCCCAGGGTCGGCCTCCCACTACTGGGAACAGGTGGGCTGGTGCCAGTCCACCCTCTACTGCTTCTCACTTCTCCCTCAATGCCCCAGCCTGAAAAGTGCCTGCTGTGCTCTCTCCTCTCCCGCCCCTCCCCGTGTGCTGAGTTCCTGCTGCACTGGAAGGGGAGAGCCACAGCCCCCAGCCCTACGCAATAAAGTGCCTCTTATGACTGCTGGAGCGAGCCTTTATCATTTTGTTTCCACAGCCCTGGAGGGTGAACCCTGTCTTTGCACTGAGCTACAGCCCCAGCCCGTTTTATTTTGCTGCAGGACCTCATTAAGTGACCCAGAGAGGGCTTAAACTTTTGAGCCTTCTTCCTCATCTTCCCAGTGCTGAGTGCTTTTTCTGCTGGGTCTATGTCCTGAAGTTTCGCCAGGCGCCAGCTGCCCCCAACTCCATGTAGCAGCACAGAGGTTCGGATGTGGCCAGGTTTATTCAGAAGGGCAGAGTCTAGTCCCTGTCCCAAGTGGACTGGAGGGTAGGCCCAGGTTTCAGTGGGGCTTCCTTCGGTGACGAACACTCTTGGGAAAAGGCTGAGGGCCCAGCCACAGCTGCAGCAAGATGACAGCATGGCACACGTGCAGGGCGGCTGAGCTGCAGGACGTGGATGGATAGGTGTTCCAGGAGAGCTCGATGAGCCCAAGCACCAGCAACCTGGAGTTGGGAGATGGCTGCACTCAGCGCTGTCCGGCTCCAAGGCCACAGCCCTTTGGCTCCTCATGCCCTAGACGTGCCCACCCTACCCACATCCCCACAGCCCAGGCTGTCCCACCTACCTGAGCAGGTGTGTGAGCCAGCCTGCAGGCGTGGCCCACAGGAGGTAGGGAAGTGTGTGGAAGTACCAGACGTAGAACTGGTAGTGCAGGGAGCGGCTGAAGCAGATGCCAATGAAGTTGGAGGTGAAGAGCGTAGAAACGATCTGTAGGTGATGATCAAGGCCAAAGGCAGGAGGAACCAGGGCAGGAGCTGGGGGGCCAGAGAGCCCCTGGCATGGCCCTTCCTATATGCCTACTCTGGACCCTAAGCCGGTGAGTTCGAATCCCTCACTCACTAGCTGTGCGACACTGGTCCCTCACTTAACCTTTTCAACCTCAATTTTTGTCATCTATAAAATGAGGGTAAGGGGCCGGGGAGATGGCTCAGTGGAATAAGCGCTTCCCTAGCAAGCGCAAGGGCCTGAGTTCAATCCCTGGTTATGCAAAAAAAAAAAAAAAGGGTAAGAGCATCTCCTATCTCAGGATCTCTCGTAAGCTTCAAATGTTAGAATGAACAGAAATCTAAGGCTACAGTGTGAAAGCTCACATGACAGCTCAGTTATTTACATTGCTCTGTACGTGCACGGGTATGTATCCACTCGCTGAGACAGTCTCACTGTGTAGCCCAGGTTGGCCTGGATCTTGCTTTCCAGCTCAACTTTCTATTTTGTCTTAGCCTCCTGAGGGTTGGGATTAGAGACACTGTCCGCACAGCTGGCTACACAGCTCGGCATTTAGAATTCACAGTAAAACACGCTGCAGTATAAAGTGCTCAGCACAGTGCTGCGGAAGAGCTCTATGGAGGGGCTCTCCGCCCACCCTTAGGTCACTGGGCACTGGAGGCTAACATAACTGGATACTCGGAGAGGTCAGGACTTACTGTTCCACAACGTAAAGGATATGATTGGGCGTGAGAGGCTGGGGTGGGACCTTCCTTTTGGAGGGATCCTTCAGCAGTGACAGGATACTCTCTCCCGTCCTAGGGAGAAGCAATTCAGACATTTATTGCCCCTCTCCCCGAGCCACTCTAGACTCATCCTAGTGTTTAATGTTACCTCCAGGCAGCCACTAGGCCTGGGCTCTTTATTACTTGCCCAACTCCGCCCAGGATGCTGCCCCCTTCTTACCTGTGCCACCTGCAGAGAGCAAACAGTGCAAGCAGGCTGAGGTGGGCAGCCATCAGGGCCAGGTGGAAGGCGCGGTGCAAGAAGAGTGCCTCTGGGAGGAAGCGCCAGTTCACTGTCCACCGGAAGAGAAACTGGCGGCCGAGGTCAAAGGAGCGAGACAGGTAGCCCACGGGGTTCTCCAGGAGGAAAGGCAGACCCAGCACCAACTGAGGGTAGAGGTCACGTCAGCAGGGCTGCCAAGGGGCACCCTGGCCTCATGCCAACCACTGAGGGGAGCAGGATTGAGATGGGACCTTCAGGGAGTCCCCGATTCCCCCCAGGAAGAGTGGGAAGCCACCTTATGCCAGAGCCCACCCCAAGAAGCAGAGGAGGAGGAAGGTAGTAGGAGGCTCTGAGGTCGGGTTTACTGAGTCATCAACAGCTCCACCTTAGAGTGGAGACATGGAAGCCAAAGCAAACATGGCGGCCGTCAGCTTGGAGTCAACTCCAAAACCCTCTTGGCTTTGAGGAAGTCTCAAGGACGGAAGGGAGCCAGATGGGTGGCCTCTCCTTCGTGAGGAGGGAGAAAGGCAAAGAAGGGTACCTGAAGGACAGCACAGATGCCCAGCTTGGGGAGGGCACCATGGAAGCCAAACTGTGTAAGGAGCAGGAAGAGTAACCCGGGGGCAAAGAGCAGCACGTTCATCTTCACAGAGACGGCCAGGCTGCAGGCAGCACGGGGAGGAAAGACAGAGGTGAGCCCCTAGGCCGGGTCCCTTGCCCAAAGCTCTACCCACCATCACTATAGGAAGTCCTTCCCCATGCCACCGGGCAAGCACCACTCAGAGCTGCAGGGGAAGGCAAGGTGGCCTGGGAAGAGCCTGGGGAGGGCAAGGCAGCCTGGGAGGATGTGGGGCAGGGGAGGGCAGCCTGGGAGGGTATGGGGGAGGGGAGACATCTAGCCCCTGAGCCCTGACTGAGGGTGCACACACTGGGCGTCATGTATGCAGTGCACAAAGGCTGGCTCCAACAATGGCTACTGCCCAGGGGGAGGAGAACAGGAAGACAGTGTGCTGGGATTGGCGTAAAATGGGGACTTTCTACATATCTGGACTTGGCTTTTGGGGGCCACTCCCTTACTCTCTCTGCTGCAAACGGGAAGAGAAGGGGCCAGAGGGAGGAGTTGTTGACCTGAAAAAGAGGCAGCCCCAGCCCCAGCGCTGGGCCAGGAAGAGGTTAATGCTGAGGAAGAGCAGAGCCATGGCCACAGGATCATTGAAGAGCCGCAGCACAAAGATGGAGTGGACGCGGTAGGAGGCGCAGCACATGAAGAAAAAGACGAAGGGCGGTACCTAGGGGCAGGCACAGTGGGGAGCAAGGTCAGCTGCCCAAACCTGAGCCACTGCCACCACCCACCTCGCAGGATGGAGGCCTCTAGTCCTCGTAGCATGGACTCACCTTGCAGGTCTGATGGTAGATCAGGAAAACAAGCAGCAACGTGGCCAAGTAGAGCACAGCGAAGATGTGCTGGGCCATGCGGATGTTGGTGCCCTGGCCAGTGGCGTAGTATAGCCCCATAAAGATGTACACAAAGCCAGCTGGGTAGCTGGAAGATGACAGGAAATGTGAGTCGTGGGCAGGCCAAGTAGCCTGGTACCCAGCCAGCCCTCCATATCCTCCATAGCCTCCTACCCCTACTCACACAAGCGGTCCAGTGTCACCTTGAAGTTGGGTATAGTCATATGTGCCATTAATGACGCCTTCCACCTGGGCCATGTATGCCTTCCAGTCAATCTCTGTGTCTGGAAAAAGATAATCTGATTACTTCTCAGTCCAGAACCTGCCTGCCCTCATACCCGTCCCCAGAACATAGAAGCACAGCTTCAGCCCATACCCAGGCCCGTTTCCACCCTTGTCTAACTGCTTGAATCCCTTGAGAAACCCAGGTACCTTGTTTTTGAACTCAGGACTTTGTGCTTGCCAAGTAGGCCCTCATGCCACTGAGCTGTATCCCTGGCCCTACCCAGGTATCCTAAACCCAGCCTGTCTGTAACTGAACTCACCGTCTTTCCTCCTACTCCCAGCCTGCTGCCCCTCCTGGCTTCTACACAAATCTAAGCAACATCTTTGAGACATCCTTTTTCTCATTTCCCACCCTTAGTGTTGCCTATTCATCCTATATACCTCTACTAACTCCTCCTTCTCTGCGAAATTCTATATATTTCATATTGGGTCTAACATAATCTGTAGCCTGAACTTTACAGCATTCTCCTAATTAGGGTTCTGGCTTCGATTTTCATTCTACTACAATATATTTCTTTCTT
>NDGN011313003.1:3663-13855 GCA_002564285.1 Tympanoctomys barrerae | reverse complement strand
TCCTTGCTGGGCCTGCGCTCTGGGTCTGTTCAGGATCCCGCGGCCCGGGTCGTCTCACTCACTTGCCGGGCCTGCGCTCTGGGTCTGTTCAGGATTTCGCGGTCCTGGGTTGTCTCACTCACTCTGAATACCTTATTGATCTGGGTTTTTTTTGTTGTTGTTGTTGTTGCTTGCTTTTTGGTCTCTTTTGTCATGTATAATTCAGATGTTTGACTTTGGGAATTTTTTGAGGCATTTTGACACCTTGTTTGTTCATATTTCTATTTTTTTTGAGGGGTTAGAATTAACCACTAGAATTAGTGGGCAGAATGTTGCTAGATGGAGGTCTGCCTGGTTGGTATCGGGTTTTCTGTAAAGCACTTTGGGCCTAGCAAACTACCTTTGCCTTTGCCTTTGCCTTTGCCTCTGTCCAGAGATCTGAGCACCTTCACTAATATATACATAATGGGGCTGTGATTTGTATGTCTCCCGTCTGGGCAGCTCTGATTTGAATTCCATCATGTGGTGCTAACTAACCACCAGTTGTTGAGGCTGGTGGGAATGTGTCCGTTTGGAGGGCACATGCAGTGTAATGGGCCCAGCACCCAGTTCTTTGGGAATGGACTAGAGTGGCAGTGAAGGAAAGGCAGCCTAGATACTGATGCACAGAGAAAACCAATTAATAGCAACTACTATGCCACCTGGGTAGTAGCAGCCATAAGTGTGAAAGAGAAACTGGATTTGACATACTTTCTTAGTTATTTGTTGCACTGCTGAGACAAAATACTGGGCTATCACAAGTTAAAGAAGGAAAGGTTTATTTCAGCTCACATTTATAGAGGTTTTAGTTCATCGTTGGCTGGCACCAAGGCAGGCTAGCACTGCAGAGCGGCTGCAGCGGAGGGATGGTCTGTGGCAGGGGAGGCCAGGGCCAGCAGCCCGTTCCCTCTTATCCCCTTAGGCTCCACCTAGGATATAAGCCTGCTGACTTGTCCCGCTCCCAGCCAGGGGAGGGCTTCCTGTTGAGCACATCCAGAAAAGTGCCAAACCAGGCATTGGACGAATGCAGTCACCACACCCTTAATTGATGTTCACACACCATAGACACCCCCCTAAAAACCCCACCCACCTATGAGCGCCTCAGGCTTCGGGAGGACATCGAGATCCAAGCCATGACATCAGAATCAGTGTGCCACCCCTAACCATAGAAAAATGTTCTATAATTACAGCATAAACACTCGGAAAAAGCAAATCTGGACAGCTGGTAAATATCTAGTAGGTACAACTATAACAGGAGAAAAGAATTCTACCATAATAACATAGAATTAACTAATGATTAAGAGCTCTTGAGGTTTACATTAGTATAGAGGAGTGGGAGTTGAGCGTATGAAAAAAAGTAAAATGTGAAAAAGAAAAGTCCAATAAAGGGTCCTATTAAGCAATAAAAGGAGATTAATACGATTAAATGAAAGTAATGGGAAAGAACAGTCAAGAAAAACGAAAACAAAACAAAACACCTAAACAAAGAGAAAAAAACCAAAAAGATATTAGAAGGAAAACCTCAAGGGCCGGCCAGATGGCTCAGTGGACTAAAGCGCCTGTTGAGGCAGGTCACCAACCTGGGTTTGGTCCCCGTGTGCTGTGCTGGCCCGGCCCCCGGGGCACACTGAGCTGGTGGAGGCTGCTGAGGCTGGGTATACCATACCAGTGCTCCAGAGGCTGAAAACCGGAGGACCACTATGAGTCCGATCTATGTAGTGAGACCCTGTAGACCCTATACTAAATAAAACATAATAAATTTAAAAAAACCCTCAAACCCCCACAATCTAATTTGTCCGGGGCGGGGGTGGGGTGGGGAATGAGTCCAGACCAAAAACAAAACAAACCCCCAAACTGAATTTTAATGATTGGTTTCTTTCTAGGATGCAGGGTCCCAGCATCTCCACCTTGCTCTACGCCTCGCGGGGCTGCGAGGCGCCTGCCCTACCCCAGAGGCCTCTGTCCATACGCCATGTGTTACGGCAGCTGTCTAAGCTGAGCCATGCCCGTGCACATGGTGGTGGGTGCAGCTGGCAGCCGCTCGCTGGTCTCCGTGTGGGGCATGTGCGGCAGAGGAGGGGCCTCTCCGGGCTAACGCACTTCTTGGCGGCGCTTTTAGACCTAGTCGCTGTGCAGTCACCAGGCCTAGCATTTCACCATGGACGGTGGCCCTGTGTCTCTTCTGGCCTGCACTTGAACTTGTCCCCGGGCTCTGTTCAGCTGGTGTCTCCTCTTAACGCCTGCTGGGCTGCCTTGTACAGTCCCCCGGGCAGCGTGGTACGCGAAACCCTGGAGTGAAGTTGTTGTATACTTTGCTTCTCTTTTATTAGCCCCGTAACCCAAGCGGCTGCTGCTGAAGCCTTCTCCAGTATCGCGGGGACTCCACTGCCCTGCCCTGTTCCAGGGAGCTCAGGACAGTGCTAAGCTAGCTTCCTGTGCGGTATGCATCACTTTGGAATAAACCCGCCTTTTTTTCTTGGATTACATCAGCCGTGAGTTTTTCTTGGGGCTCGCGCTGGCCCTGGTGTGCTTTTCCCTGGAGCTGCTGACCCTCCCTGCTTAATTTCTCTCCCAGGCTACAGTACGCCATGGTCAGGCCCGTCGGCAGGTGTCCCGGGGAAACTTGGTCAGGCATTTTAATCACTCGACAGTGTTTTCAAGCATCGCCCAGCCAGTGCATCTGTTTACGCGCTTGTGCTGCTTGGGACAGGTGTCATTTCAGCCTTGGTTCGCAGCGTACACCCAGCTGGGAAGGGCCAGTGAGCCAGGAGCAGAGCCAGGTGGGGCCAGGGCCCAGCTGTGAGTGGCCGTCCCAGTGAGTACCCCAAAGCCCACGGGTTCCAGGGAGCTCAGGCCAGTGCTAGGCCAGCGGGTGTCGTGTCGTGAGGAAACCCTGGGGTGGTGAGTGAGTTACAGCAGCAGAGTAAGGAGAGACCCCCAGTGAGGGTGGGCTGGCCAGCAGGCAGAGAAGGGGTACTAGCAGTGGGAAGCGGGTCCTGCCCCCATGAATTGGTCGCCGGCACGGGGAAGAGCCCGGAGGTTCCTTTCAGAGCAGAGCAGAGAGCAGTGAGGAGACTGGACACACAAAGGTTTTGTCCACATGGGGCAGGAGGGCACCTAGGACAGGAGGGCGGTAGGCTCTGCCGGGTGCTGAGAGCCGCAGAACAGCGAAGGGACAGCCACCACAGCGGACGCAGCCTGAAGGCTGGAAGGAGGGTTGGAGTGAGGCCCAGGCACAGCTCTACCGGCGAGGGCGAGTCACGGTAGTCTACGTCGGCCTCATGTTTAGCAAGAAAGTTGAATACATAAGAACAGAAATTGCATGAACTAATGAGGTACTGCGATGACATTTGATACATTATATACTGCGTCATGTTTGTCAAGTTGAACGTGCTCACCTCCTCAAATATCATTCCTGGAAACTTCCAGAATCCTTTATGTTGTTGATGTCTCTTTGTTTAAAGGATGAAATTTGAAAGTGTGAATGGGCTTTCAGGCCAGTGGATGATGTGCCTCCCTCGGATTTTCTTATAGCATTAGTATGATATTCATCTGGCTTGAAAAAATGTAGTTATACAAATATGTGGGTGACCAAAGCCTGGTGGAATACCATGCAGTTATAATTACTGGTATTCTTTTGCTGTGCTAATTCTTTTTTGTGCGTATACTCCTAAGGGATTTCCTAAGAGGTAATTTTTGTGGACTAAGGTATTTTTGTCATAGGTAAATTCATTAGTAAAATCACTTATCCATAGGTGTAGGAACCTATCAGAACAACTTTTGTTAGTAACGTTTTTTCAACACGTTATTCTTCATATTTTAGAAAAGGCGGCGACGAATTGACCGCAGCATGATCGGAGAACCGACGAACTTTGTGCACACGGCTCATGTCGGCTCAGGAGACCTGTTCAGTGGAGTGAACTCTGTACGTACGCAGGCGGGGCGTGCACGCGGGCAGTGGGCTGGGGCCAGGCCGGTCGCTCATTTTCACATCGCTGTGCCAAAGGGCTTTGTGGGCGCAGACTAGAAACGCTGAGGCTGGTCTTCACCTGCGGGTTCTCTCTGGTGCGTCCAGCCAGCACACCATTTACAGGGCACACCCGAGTCATGTAGAGGTGACATAATCACATAGGAGGCCACATGGAGGTGACATGCCAACACCACGCTGTGCAGTGAGGCACTGCGTATCTGGGTCCTGAGCCTGGCACCACAGTGATGAGCAGTGACACCTGTGTTCATCACCTTCCTTTGCTGGGGCAAAATGCCTTGGCAGAGGGCATGCCAGAGAGGAAGCTTCCTGCCTCACGGAGTCAGGAAGGACAGAGCAAGGGCCAGGGAGCAGACAGAGTCCCCTGGGTCACATCCCTGAGCACCCCGCGTGTGCAGAGGTGTCATCTAGCCAAGCAAGGTGAGAGTCGGCATGAGCCACGACGGCTGTACACGAGGGTGAGCCCGCTGTGGCGGTTCATCTCTTTTGAGAGATAGATTCTTGTTTCTTGTACTGAAGTCTTCACAGCTGCCTTATTCCTGGATAAATCCTTTAAAGGACTGGAGTTCAGAATGGAGGTTAGTAACCCGGTTCTGAAGCTCCTGGCGGGGGTCCCCTGTGGCGCATGCCCCCTCCCCATCTGTCCGTGTCTCTGATCACCCCCCAACCAGTTACGCAAGCGCTCTGCTTCCAAGCTATGGCCCTTATTTTTTTAATGAATTTTATTTTGAAACAGGGTCTTGCTAAGGTGGTCAGGTCAGACTTGATTCTCCTGCTTCAGCCTCCCAGTAGCTGGCATTTCAGGCATGTCATGTTCCTGTTTAGACACTTTTTATTTCAGGTTTAATAACTTGATTTTTGCAAACATTTTTATTGCCTTTTTTTTTTTTTTTAAATGTACTTGGTACAGTGTTTTACTATGCAGCTTAGACTCATAGCGATCCTCCTGTTTGCAGCCTCCCCAGCGCTGGGATTACAGGTGTGTGCCACCATGCCCAGTCTTGGTGGCCAACTCAGTGTGTCAGAGGGGAGGGCTGGCATAGCATTTGGTGCCAGGGATTGAACCCTGGCACCTGTGCTTGCTTAAACAGGCTCTTAGTCCCCTCAGCTATCTTGCTTGGCCCTGCCTGTGCTTTGTAAAATAACAATTTTTATCTTACACTATTAAGAGTTTTTGTGATTAAGTCTAATGTAAGTTCTCATGTACATAGCCCTTTAGGGCAAAGGCAGCAAAAATGTGTCATAAGTGGATATGAATAACCAGAAGAAAAGAAAATTCTATTTGCTGTTTTTTGTAGAGGATTTACTAAATTTGAGAGTAGGATTTACATTGACTCAGCTACAAGAAAACCAGGAGGCAGGAAGTCTGGAGAAACCCTACCAGGTGAGGGCTCTTGTGGCTGTGAAGTCTACAGGCCCCTTTCCTCAAGGCAGCAGGTATTATCTCGGTCACCCCTAAAGTACTCAGCCCCGGAAGTCAGCAAGGCTTTTCTGCACGTGGACTTCTCAATGTCTCACGGGCTGGACAGCACTGACACAGACTTGGCCAGAAGTGGACGGAGCAGAGGTGCTTGATGCCCCCCACAGTGGTCCTTGTGCCCTCTGATAGAGGCAGGCAGAGGGTAGCTGTTTCAAAAAGACAATAAATAGATAAAGAAATATTAAATAAAATAAAAATTTATTATCTGGGCATGTGGCACACTCCTGTCATTCCAGCACTGGATAGGCTGAGACAGGAGGATCATTTTAAGTTCGAGGCCTGTCTGGGCTACAAAGTGAGCTCAAGGCCAGCCTGAGCTGCATAGTGAGACCCTGTCTCAAAAAATCTGGGGTGAATACCTGTGATTACCTGGTGTAGTACTCTGGAGGCTGCGGCAGGAGGCTGGCTGACCGACCATCAGAGGCCAGCACTGGGGCACTGGGCCACTTGGGAGACACTGGCTCAGAAATGAGCAGGAGCTAGGATTCTGGGGTAGGTGGGAGAGGACTTGGTGTCAGCATGCTGCCACGCGCTGTCCCTCATCCCTAGGCCACTTCTGTCCTCCCCAAGCGTGGCATCGGTCACTGTGTGGGGCAGAGACTGATTGGAGATCAGAGTCACCTGGTGGCTGCAGTCTTCACTCCAAGTTAACAGAGCAGGTTTACTTGGAGGCCTTGAAATAGTGCTATAAATTTTAATTTTTATATTTTTAATTAATTACTTGAATACTCTGAATGTGGTACTGTAATAATACTTTGTTGTATCATAAGATGCTCCATCTAAGTAAGATTTTCGGATCAGAAAATACATGCCTGGCTGGGGAGATGGCTCAGTAGAGTAAGCGCTTGCCTCGCAAGCACAAGGGCCTGAATTCAATCCCCGGTTCTGCAAAAAAGAAAAGAAAACCCATGTCCATTGAGGAGCCAGCCTTCCCCCTCCTCAGCTCATACATTGCTGGCTTAACCTGCCTTACTCCAAAAAGAACTGGACATCTTGGTACCTTTTGTAAACATGGTATATGGAGGGAGGCCAGTGGGAAGCCCTCGTGTCGGGCTTTGTCCTTGTGGTGGGTGGGTGTGTCGTGCTGCCCACATGGGGCTCTGGGCAGCGGGGAGGTCCAGGCGTGGCCGCCAAAGCCTTCCCACTGAGGCCTGTCACCTTCAGCTAGGATGTTTCCACCCAAATACGATAGGGACAGTAATGAAAAGCTGAAGGCACTGCACTTTGCAAAGACTGTATAAGTGTGTGTTTGAACAAAAAAAAGGAAAAACCCCGTTGTCTGTGTATCTGAAATGGCCCTGTGAGGAGGTTCGCCAAGTAGCTCCCCCAGTTCTGTGCATTTGGAGGCGCTGGTCAGCCTGTGGTCTGCCACAGAGGCGGGGCTCCATCTCTGGCTGGTCCAGGCCAGCCCACGCCAGTTTTCTTGCTAGAGCCCTTTGTGAGTGATGAAGTGGTCCTTTATATGAAGGGCCTGCAAGTTAGGGCACTTGAGATGGCAGGACACTAAGCTGAGCTGCTTTGTATTGTGTTTTGGGATGTCTTGAAGTGTTCCCAAGTGCCTTTCAGTGACAGAAAGGACTTTCAGACAGCCTCTTGAGTGGCCTTTCATGTGCTGAAGTCGGAATAAGGCCCATGCCTCTCAGGCACTAAACTAGAGTCACAACTGGCAAAAGATCTAAATATTAAAACAGAAGTTATTCAACAGATAATGCCGGGCATGGTGGTGCACACCTGTGATCCCAGCGCCCAGGAGGAGGAAGGAGGTAAAAGATACGGGGCAGGCAGCCGGTTCAGGGCCCCGGGAGGTGGTCCAAAGAATCCTCAACTGAAAGACCGAAAAGAATCAGGCCCCCAGAATTCAAAGACCCAATCAGAACACAGGCATCTGAAATGAACACGCACTTCTCAGAGGAAGAAACACAAATGGCAAGTAAATACATGGACAACTCAGCCTTGCTCATCTGGAAGTGTACATAAGAACAACACTGAGAGTCCCTCTCACCCCAGGAGTGGCCGTCAGCAGGAAGGCAGCCAGTACCAATGTTGGAAGGGCTGTGGGGATACAGGAGCCTTTTCACTGCGCATGCGAGTAGCCACTGTGCAGGTCAGTGGGGAGGTTCCTCAGAAAGCTAGGTGGAGGCCCCATTTCACCTTAGGTATGGATTTAAAATGTGTGATCTTGTTATACAATGGAGTATGAAGCCATAAGGAGGATAAGCTGGGGACATTAGAGGTAAATGGACACATCTAGAGACCATACAGAAGAGGTGAGGGGAATCAATCCCACCCCCACCCCACCCCCATTGCCTCCTGGTGTGAGAAGCTGAAAGAGGAGATGCACAGTATCAGACAGGTATTGTGAAACAGGAAGGAGATGTTCAAAAGGAAAAGCGAACTAGAATGGGGAAAGGAATGAAAAGGGAGAAAAGGCAGCTGTACTACCAAATGAGGAGTAGAGGGGAAGAAATTGTTGGAAGAAGGCTTTCACGCTCTCACCCCGTGTAAAAGGCCCAGCCCCTGCTGGAGCGGCCCCTAACACGCGTTCCTTGCAGGTGAGCTCCATCCAGAGCCAGATGCAGTCCAAGGGCGGCTACAGCGCGGGGATGGCGGCCGGCTCGCAGGTGCAGCTCGTGGACACCACAGCGGGGTAGCGTCTGGCGTGAGTGCACGACGACGGCGGGGCGGGCTCCGGGCCACAGGCGTCCTCTGCGTCCTTTAGTGGGAGGCTGCTGCTTGGAGCATGATTTTAGATTTGATTTCAAAATACTAAACGCCCTGCCTTTAAGGAGGCTAGTGCTGGGTGTGGTGGTGCATCCTGTGATCCCAGGTTGAGTTAGCATTGTTGAGTTCGGGGCTGGCCTGGGATGCGTAGCATGACCCTGTCTCAAAGATGAGTAATTTAGGAAAGCCTAAAAGTGAAAATAACTTGAATTTTTCTTTTGATTTTATAGGTCATTATGAATTTCGATATCTCCTCTGACCACTAGTCTTACCATTTTGCTGTCTTGTGATTGCATTCTTTCAATTTTAATTACAAAAGAAGAAGCGTGAGGACGCATTTCCCTACGGCCCGGCCAGACGTGGCCTTCCGCCCTGAAGATGCCGCCCTCGGCGCTTGCGTCCCCGCAGGCAGGCAGGCAGGCAGCACGGGGGCAGGCCTGCGGCGTCCAGGCGTCACCAGCGGGGCCTTACCTTAGCATGCTGTGCTCCGTGACTGCAGCCCCGGCCTGCAGCTCTCCCACCTTGCTCACCTGCTTCCTGCCTCCAGCCCTCCGCCTTACGTTTTCCCTGTTAGGCTGCGACCCGTCATTTGTTAACTTGGCACCTCTCGGTGTGTATTTTGGAAGGTATGTGACCTGCAAGCACAGTGACCGTTCCTTTGTTTGAAACTTGAGCAGAGTAGATGTCTGCATGCTCTAGGAATTGGGTTGGTGGCCTGAGGGGCGGGCGTTTCTCTTCGGTCTGGGCTGATGACACTGTCACGGTCAGAGCCTCGCTGTGCCCCAGCCGTGGCCAGGCTCCCAGAGGGAGCTAACTCTAGCTTATTTTTAGCTGTCTTGGCTTTTTGGTCTGTTGAACTAGAATTGCAATAAGAGAAGAGCTTGCGTTCCGGAGGCCTTCCTTCGTTGTAAATGTTCAGTGTATTTATTTTGAGAGCAAGGACCTGTGGCCGTGAACAGGCGTGGCTGTGTCTGCGCGTGCGCGGAGGCTCGTCCTGTCCCTTTCTAGCAGCGGCCTCCTCCCGTGAGCCCTTCATTCCTTGCGTACTTGTTTGAATTTCACTGGGCTTCATGTGTAATAACCTGCTCCAGCCGTCTCTGCCAGCGGGGTGTCGAACTTCAGGCCTGCTCCTCGCGGCAGCCCACGGAGGCTTGGAGCTCGCTGTGACTGGTGGACTCGCCGCCTGTGAGCACGACCTCGGGGTGGCTTTTTATGGCGAGGCCTTTGCTCAGGTTCTAAACTGTTCTTTCTCACAAATTTCATGTATTTCAAATATTTCTGTAAATGTTCGTCTTCATAATAAAGCATAGGGTCAGATTGAGTCAGTAGTTTGTAGTATTAAAATGTCTAAATGCTAATTCAGACCTATCTACATTTGGTAGGATTAACATTTTCATGCAGGAAATGGGGCTTAATGGAAACTTTGCGAGCTACAAGGGATTAGTCGTTGCATAGAGGAACGATGATAATTTTCTCTTTTGCCTTCATTTATCCTTTTTCCCAGGGAAATTTTAGTCCCAGGTTCTTGTTAAACAGGTAGCTCAAGAAATGTTTGGTTTATGTAAGTAAAACAGCATTTCTCAATTTGATTTGCCCAGCAGAGTGGGCGCCGGAGGGCCTGATGCCGGTAGTCTGTTGCTGCGGGCCTCCCGGCCGGGCACACAAAGCGCGTGTGGCTCCAGGCAGCCCGGCTCCTGGCGGGCACTGATGTCCTGGGCTCCCGTCCCGCTGGCTGGACGCCCGGGGCTGCACCGCCGTGCTCCGGGCCTGCGCATTGTGAGGGGGCGCTGGGCTGGCCAGGCAAATTGAAGCTGATCACATAAGTAGGCTTTCGGTTCTCAGAATTCCTTCTCTTGTTATGCTTTGCTGAAATGGACGCTAACAGCTGCGGATAGAAGCGCAGGGCCGGCCTGGCGGGCGAGGGAGGGCCAGGGCAGGGCAGGGCAGGGCAGGGCAGGGCAGGGCAGGGCAGGGCAGGGCAGGGC
>NDGN011312977.1:0-10283 GCA_002564285.1 Tympanoctomys barrerae | reverse complement strand
TTGTGGCCCACTCAGCCCAACCTGGGGGACAGGGCTGGCAAGGAATGTGGTGCCGGGATTGAACTGCGGTCCCTGTGCTTTGCCTATGCTTGCCTAAGCAGGCGCTTTAGACCACTGAGCTGTCTCACTCACCTTGCTTTTAGTTATGGTACCGGGGATTGAACTCAGGACCTTACGCTTTCCAGGTACGCACATATTCTGCTGAGCTACCTCCCCAGCCCCAGACATTAGAATCTTATCTTTGTGCCCTAAACTATGGAGTCTGGTAATAAGAATCTCAGGGCTGGGGAGATAGCTCAGCAGCATAAGCATCTGCCTGGCAAGTGCAAGGTCCTGAGTTTGATCTCCAGTACCACAAATCAAAAAAACAGGAATCTCAGCTACCAACTGACAAGACAATAACCTTCAGGCTGGGTGCAAACAAAAGTTGGCAGCCAGAATGATTCTGGGGTGCTCTAGCTTCACTCACTGGCAGCAAAAGTCTCACAGTACTGTCCTTGTGTGAAGGACTTTCACCATTTAACATTTCCGATGCTTCAGTTTATAGCTACCTCTGCCAGAAAAGCATGAAAAGGGACTCCTTTACATTTTAACCTCCGCAAATCACAAAATAAGAGATCTGCTGTCGGAGTAACCATCCTTTGCAAATCATTAGATACTATCTTAAAGATAATTTTTTCCATCAAATATTGATATGTTGAACTTTAAGTCCTTACAGAATATGAAGGAAAATAATTTTATAAAAGTAGAAATAAGCAGGGGGGCAGGGAGATGGCTCAGTGGAATAAGCACTTCTCTGGCAAGTGCAAAGGTTTGAGTTCAATCCCCAGTTCCGCAAAAAAAAAAGAAAGAAAGAAATAAGCATTAATGTATTTTTACAAAGAAATTTAGAAAACTAACCATATACAGAATTGTAACAGAACAGACCTGTGACATTTTTTTTCTTATTCTTGTCTTTTTTTTTTTTTCAATTTATTACCCTTTAGGGGAAAAAAAAGCCTTTACTTGAACTAAAGATAATTTTCAAACCACAGAACTTTTTTAAATTTCAATTTGAATACTGACCAATACTATCAAAATCCTTCAAATTTTTAAACCCTTCAAATTTTAAATGTAAAGTTTACATATTTTAAAGTTCTTCTAATAAACTGATTTGCAGCTCTAAACTCAAGGGAAGGTTATTTTCTTCAGATTTAAGTGGAGAGAAAACCTGAGAAACATTAACAGAAGCAGCTGCATGGGTGCAGCTGCAAGCGATTACAATGCTTTCATTTTGTTTATACAGGGAAATGGCGGCTCCTTCTGCTGACACCTCACTGTCACCGTGAGCCTGCTAGGTCTCAAGGTCACTGATGCAAAATAACGACAAATACAGAGGAGGACAACTTAAGCCGGAGGCCACACTCACAAGGCGAGGTTCCCACACCCGTCCCCCTGCAGGAATGGCAACGAGAGCCAGAAAGAGCCAAGTCCGGGCCCAGGGGCAGCGGGGAGCGGCAGCCAGCCCTGCGGGCGGGTGGGCAGATGGACAGACGGACGGATGGACGGACAGCTCAGTTTACCCAGGATCCGCGGCAGCTCCTGGGCGAGGTGCTGGATGAGCAGCTGCAGGCATCTGGACAGGTACTCGCCGCCAGGGCTCTGCTGCTCCCTGCCCGGAGTGGTCTTCCTGCTGTCCCGCTCGATGTACATCACCAGCCTACAAACAGGAAGCACAGAGGTCACCTCTCACGGCAGTGCACGGCGCTCCTCCAGAAAGGCTGCCGCGCCAGCGTGTGCACCGGCGCTGGGGGTCTCAGCAGCTGGCCGGGCACCGTCTGTTTCTGCCTTAGCTCAAGACACGTGTGCTGAAAAAACATAAGCTGGCCTTGCCTCTGCCTGCCAGGGCACCACCGAGCCACGCACTGCTTCCCTGCACGCCGCGAGGACGGAAGAAACACTTCCCAGAAGAAAGATGAAAGGCGGCGACGTCCATGCCCAGCAGGCTCTTGGCTTTCAAAGACTGGTGCAGCCACACACTGCCCCCACGCTGCTGGGCATCACCGCCCACCTCACTCATGCCCCAGGCAACATGCCGCCTGAGTTCAGCTCTTTCAGCAAAAACAGGTTTGAGTTCAGCACAGAGCTGTACAGAAGGCACATGTCCCAAAAACCTCTGGATTTGGTGACACCTGGCTTTTCAGCAACCACATCAAACTGCACCCTGAACCCAGTGCTTCCACTGCAGAACAAGGGCGCGTACTGCACGGCACCTTCGATGTCTGCGGTGCTGCCGGGAGCTCTGGCTCCTCCACATGCGTTCCCCGTGCTGGACCCTCCAGGCCCTTGCCCACATTCTCGTTCCTTCCACATTTCTAAGGGCCAGGTACTCACTGATGTCACCACGCAGAAGGCCCCTGCTCGCCACGCCCATCCTCATCGTGAGCGCATCCTAGCCGCGCTACACAGGAAAAAGATGGTTCTATACAGTGCAAACACATCCTCACACTCCTGCAGAAACTCCGCACGGCAGGGGTCCACACACGCACTCGCCTTTTGGGACACTCTCACGTGCGACACTGGGTGCAGAGTACTAAGTTCAGTGGAAATGTGTCCAGAGTACTTAGCAGAGACCCTTCTGGTGATGCATCAACCAGACTTCCTGCATGAGACACTGCCGCGGGCTCTAGGCCTCCAGCTGGACCTGTGCAGGATATCGGGATCCACGTGCTCAGCTGGATGCTCTGGTCTTTAGAGTGTGGACAGATTTCCTGCACTCTGTGATTTTTTTGAGTAACTCATTATAAAATAATCTTATAAATGTGTCCTGTATTGTACTGTTACCCTTGCAAAACCCCCAAGCCATGGCAGCCTTCCATGATGAATGGGCTCAGGAAACAGTTGCTGGGTTGTGACGGTCTCAGCAGGCCAGCAGGGGCACTGGGGAGCTGCCCAGGGGCTGCAGCGTCGGACTGCCGCCTGGTCAGTGCTCCACACTCCCAACCACGCAGCAGGAGCAGCAGAGACACAGCTGCTGGGACCAGGAGCTGCCAGCCACCCTCCAGATGGCCGCTGGCCACCTCCCTACCTACTCCTCCTCTGCAGAGCAGCCTTCCCAAAGCAGAGTGCAGCACTGTACTGCATCGCTCCCAGCGAGCACATCAAACACCCTCTGAGCGCACCGGCTGGTCCACCCGACTGCTGCGCACCATCCACAGACGTCCCCGACTCAGGGTGTGAACTCACCCGCATCCAGCAGCCTTCCTGTGCTTCACTTCCTTCACAACTGAGTTACGTATCAGGCCTTTTCTCGTGCCAATAACGAACACCTGAGATAGGTGCTCATAGAGAGTTACACAGCTCATGGCTCTGGCAGATCAAAAGCTCACACTCTGGGCTTGGTCTTCTTGCTGGCAGGGGAGGACCTAGCTCCAGGAGCCAAAGGACAGAGCACTCGCGTGTGTGTGTGTGTGTGTTTACACAATGTGATTAAACAAACAGCAAATGTGTAAGTATTGAAAAATTTCTGCAACCCAAGACACACTGCCTTCAACCCCTCAAACTCCTCCTCTGCCCTTCAACGCACCCATCCCACCTCGTGGCCGCTTTCCGCAGTAGCTCTGGACACCTCTTTCCTGAGTGTCTTTAGCTGTGGGGTCCTGGCAGCCCTGCCTTGAGGTCCTGAATCCATCAAAACGTCTCCCTTTCATGGTCATCCTGAAAAGAGCCGAGGCGCGCAGGGAAGCTGCGAGCGCGAAGCTGAGGCCTTGTGGGCGAGGCTCATGAGCTGGCTCAGGCTCATGGATCACACTTTATAAAGACACTATCGAAAGAGA
This sequence comes from Tympanoctomys barrerae, assembly GCA_002564285.1. NCBI lineage: Eukaryota > Metazoa > Chordata > Mammalia > Rodentia > Octodontidae > Tympanoctomys > Tympanoctomys barrerae. The sequence continues at coordinate 6,468 of NDGN011312977.1, read as the reverse complement.
GCTCGAGAGGAGCTCCAGGAGGTGAGAAGGATGGGTAAGTGTGCTGGGAGAGCATCTGGAGGGAGATTAGTGACCCAGAGATAAGTCAGCTTTCCTTAAACACAGATTTTCAGAGCCTCAGGAAAGAGGACTCAGGGGCTGCTGCGGAGTGCAGCCCACAGGACAGGAGCGTGCAAAGCAAGGAGCGGCTGGAGAGGACGCACAGCACAGCGCCCTTCCCTGAAGGAACTTTCTGAGCCCCAGTGTGTTCCCTCACACCTTGTGCGCAGTCCCCGCCCCTCTCCTATAGGCACCAGAGCCCCCTCAAGGGGCTCCGCCGACGGCCTCCTCTGACCCTCATCAACTCCCAAGCCCACCTGGAAACTACGCCTGCTCCGCCCTCTGCCTCTCCCTGCCACAGCCTACCCTATCGTCTACCGCTGGGCCACACGTCCACGAAGCCAGCTGAGCTCTACGCGTCTGTGAGCCACAGCCTACCCTATCGTCTACCGCTGGGCCACACATCCACGAAGCCAGCTGAGCTCTACGCGTGTGTGAGCGCCTCCTTTCCATGTGGCTGCACAGAAAGGCTCTACAGCGGGGAATGCAGGGGCAGGCGCACCCTGGGACATGTCCCTGAGCCTGACCCTCAGCCCACGGAGCCCGGGTGGGGGCAGGAGGAAGGTGCCACCCCCAGGGGAGTGCTGGTAAGGGGTGAGAGGAGTTGGCACCTGCCCCTTTCTTCACAGCCTGGCTGCCATGAGGTGAGCCACTGTGCTCTGCAGCGTGCACTTCCACCGTGACACACTGCCTTCCACAGAGCAAAGCAACAGGCCACAACCATGAGGAGGTCCTCGGCATCGGTGCGCTGGAGGGAACCGTCCCTCTTTGTAAGTTCACTGTCTTGGGTGTTCTGTCCCTGTGATGGAAACGCGAACAAGCTGGCAATGTCTAATGCCAAGTAGTTCCCACACGAGGAAGATTCTCTGCAGATGCACTTGGACACACGCGATATGGCACACAGCCTCGGCTGCCATGGATAGCTGCAGACTGGGGAGAGGGCTGCCAGCGAGGGCGCACTGGCTGGAGCACATCCATCGGAGCCCGCTTCTGTCCACACTGCACAGGGACACACGCGCTGCCACATGGTGTAACTTGAAAGAAAATAAATTATACTTGTATTTGTTTGGATAAAAACAAGCCAGAGAGATACAGAAGCCACTGACGGCAGCGCCTAAGGCTGTGGGCGGCATCGGGCAGTGCTGCGTGAGGCATGGCCCGCTCTGTCCTGCCCTGCGCAGCCCTGCTTTGGCCTCAGAGCCGGGAGCTGCATCATCTACTCAGAACTTCAATGTAGCATGTTTGAAGCATTAAGGGAGAGCGTCCTACGCAGCTGCTTCTAAACTCTCTCAGGGACACAGCACGACATGGCGCACCTCACAAATGGGAAACGCTGCGCACAGGCACAGACCACGCCTCTCCTCATGGGGTTGAGGGGCAGATGGATTTTAAAACATAAGACAATATGGCCCAACAGTAGGCCACTTCATTATGACCTGTGTCCACCAGTTAGGCTGCCTATAGTCTTTCTGCTGTTGCTGCTGTTGTTTCGTTTTGAGACAGGGCCTGGCTGTATAACCCAGGCTGGCCTTGAACTTACTCTGCACCCATGCACCTGAGGCCCCTCCTGCCTCGGCTTCCCAAGTGGGGGTCACAGGCCTATGCCTCCAGGCCCAGCAGGCTTCCTGTTCTCCTTGTGCATGGCCAGGCTTTCCACTGGACAATACAGGGACAGAGACATCACTCCACCTGGATGTGATTCCCAGCACCAGCTCTAAGTGTCATCTTGTACACAGTTCTGAAATCCTTGAAGAGCTTCTGTGTTCTAATTAGTTGGATAATGACACCTGCTGTGTCCGAATGCTGTGAAGACCGCAGTGAGAACAGTCTGGTGCCTGGCAGCTGCTGTCCCGTCCCCCACCCTTCCACGATGAAGCTCGGCAGCGCGCCCTGCTGAAGAGCACACTCCTGAAGAGGGCCAGCTCTGCTTCCCACCTCGCTCCCTGCCTCCAGCTCGCAGAGCGTTCAGGACAGAAGTCCTGCTTCTGATTTCAGAGCCTGGCCTCTCTGTGGCCCTGAGGCCACTACTCGTCCTGTAAGAAGCGTCACAGTGTGTCCCTCAAGGAAACAAGACGCCCGCAGGTCAGTGCTGTGTGAGAACGTACCCACTGCACCGCCATCAGTTACTGGCCCACGCTGGGAGACAACAGCGCCGCTTCCAGCTTTGGCTCCAGGCAAGCAAGGCTGCGGTGGACAGAGCTGCCTCCTCCGCCTCCTGCAGCACCAGGGCCACGGATGCTGGAGTCAATGCAGAGACAAAGCCTCAGACTTCCACCTCTTGCCACGGCCAAACTGGGCCCGAGCAGCAGTCCCAGCTCCTTCCACCAGGGCGCATCTTTCCTGCATTACAGGCTCATGAACACCAGGAGTAGCAGTCAATGCCCTCCCCAGGTCTCAGGTTCTCATCATCACTAATAATAAGCACATCTTCACATTTGTTTGTCATATTTCCTCTTTGCTAAGGTATCATTAGAAAACGTCGCATCAAAGTGACATCTTTCCTTGTCCTTTCCATGGGAAGCCACAGTCTGATGACAAAGATGAGAGAACGAGATAATTTGCTCACGCTGCCGTCACGCTCTTGATCTTCTGTGGCTGGTCTGCAGGCGTCCCCACATGCTCCCGTGTGCAAGCAGCGCCAGTCCTGGTGCTACGGGCGGGGTGGCTCCTTCGGCCGGGGGCTTGGAGAAGGTAAAGGCAGCTGCACCACTGCGTTCTCCTCTCCTGCTCTCCCAGGCTCCAGGAGGGGAGTGGCTCCACCCCCAGCATCATCAGAGGCTCGCTACCAGAGCCTGCATCCTTGGGAACCTGGAGCCTTGGGAAACCCATCCTCCTAAGTCAGCTTTCTCAGGACTTCGTTACAACGAAAGAAGCCACTTGTCGCAGCGATAAACGCGGGGCTAGATTGTTCTTCTTATCCTGCTTCCCCTTCCCAACACTCTTCTTTCACCTTTCCACCTTTCACACTGAGGCCCTCGATTCAGTGTAATCCAATTCATCCTACAGATAAGGTGGGAATCTAATTTCATCTTCTCTCCAAACAGTATACCCTTGCCTGGTGCTACTCATTGAAAAGGAACTTTGGAAACGATGGGTGAAGGGAGAAGGGCGAAAGCGCACACTCGGCAAAGCCTGGCTGACGGGCACCCTGAGCCCTGGTGACCTCCTCGTCCTCAGCCAGCCTTCCCGTCCTTGGGACTAAACCCCTCACCTCTGCCAGGGAGAGGAGGAGCGGCTCCGGCTCCGGCTCCGGCTCCAGGCTTTCAGCTCCCCACTGCCTGGCTCCAGGTAGGAGCAGCCTGGCAGAAGGCTGCCGTTACCTTGCTTTTCTCCTTGCTGGGACAAAACACCTGACACCCAGAGTTAAGAAGGAGATGCCTCTTGAGCTCACAGTGTGTGGAGGTTTCAGTCCGTAATTAGCTGAGTCCAAAGCAGGGTGGCACATGGCAGAGGGCCACAGAAGACAGCAAAAGCAACAGACAAGGAGAGGGAGAGAGAAAGAGAAGGTACAAGCCGCTTTCTGACCCTTATGTTGTATGCAGGCTGCTGGCCCTCAGGGGCGTGCAGCTCACACCCTTAATCCCAGCACTGGACCCCCCATGGCCACGTGAGGCTCTGTAGGGACACCCAGACCCAAACCATAACAGGCGCAGTGGAGCAAAGCTGCTCAGGCGTAGCTGCCTGGAAGTACAGCTCCCGCGAGACAAAAGACGCACCCTCCACAGATGGCCCGGTGATGCTCCAGTGGGGCCCTCCTCCTGCACAGTCAGCTGTGACAATCTGGGGACGAATCCCCAGGTGTGCATCTGCCCCCAGCTTCTTCTGCTCCAACTTCATATCCTTTTGCCTCTGTGCTGATCCCATATAACTCTGGCATATTAAATCTCTATTCAGCCAGGTCAAATCGACCCAATCCACAAGATTTTGCTTTCAGCGACTGTATTTTCCAGTTCACAACAGCCATTTCATTTGTTACTATCGTTTTAGTTTCCTACTGACACACCTGTACTTTCACATTCCTTGAATATGTTAATTACTGACTCCAGTTCGCCCACTCGCTGTCTTCACCCGGCCATCCTCCCTCCTAGACCCAGTTAGTTTCTGCCAGGTGTGAGAATCTGGGCAGGAAACACTGTGGCTGCAGACAGATTTCCTTGCATGTGGGGGGCACTTAGGGGAGCAACAAGCCTGGGAGACCCTGACTCAAACAGGGATGAGATATTCCATGGTGGAGTTTTCCTTCCTGTTCCAGGAATCCTCTAGACCAATAGTGTGTGCCCCAAATCAGGACAGACAGAAGGGAACTGTGTATCTTTCAGCAGCCAGGGAGTTAAGAAACCCAAATCTCCCCAAAGTATACTGTAAGAAAGTAAATTAGCTCTTTCCCTGCCGCCGCAGAGTCGCACGGAGGCGGAGGCTCGGCTGTGTTCAAGATTCGGCTCCACCCGTAACCCGCCACCATGGCCGAGGAAGGCACTGCTGCTGCAGGTGTAAGGGACGTCAAAGCTGCTTTAGGAGAGGTGCTGAAGACCGCCCCCATCCACGACGGCCTTGCGCGTGGAATGTGCGAAGCCGCCTAAGCCTTAGACAAGCAGCAGGCCCATCTCTGCGTGCTTGCATCTAACTGTGATGAGCCTGTGTGGAGAGTCAGTGGAGGCCCTTTGTGCTGAGCACCAAATCCACCTAATTAAGGTTGATGACAAGAGGAAACTCGGGGAATGGGTGGGCCTCTGTAAGACTGACCATGAGGGAAAACCCCGTAAAGTGGTTGGTTGCAGTTGTGTGGTGGTTAAGGATTAAGACAAAGAATCGCAGGACAAGGATGTCATCGAAGAACACTTCAAATGCAAGAAATGAATGAATAAAAATTTTGGTTCACTTTAAAAAAAAAAAAGAAAGCAAATTCACACTTGTCTATAAAGAATCAACTTTTCTCTACAATCTAAATTAGCTGTTATAGAATTGATAAATGCGCTGCTTCGTTACCATAGTTTGCAGCAGACTTCCCTTGGGGCAAAGACTACATCATTCTCAAACAGCGGCAGAGGCAGAGCACTGACAACACGCGCCCGCCGCTCGCCCCCAGCCCCTCGCCGCTCGCCCCCAGCCCCTTGCCAGGTGTGTGCTCTCAGGCGGCAGAAGAGAAGCAGACTCTACAGACAGCAGAATGTTTACTAGGAGAATCTGTATTCAGCAGAGGAAACCAAATGTGGAAAGAGGTGGTGTGTAGCGGCCAGCTTCACGACAAAACCACGTATGGTTGGTTCTACACACAGAAAAGGCATCCAGGTAAAAAGGTCCACCGTCTGAAAGACAATCTAAGTAGGCTGCCTGAGTCTGCATATGAATCAGATCCGGGCCTCCTGCCCCTCAGACCCCAGCCAGCATGCTTCTCCCCCAGGCTCCAGGGCCTTCCCGCCCACCTCCCCCGGGGGCTCTGCCCCCCATCCCCACCACCGCACCACCCACCACAAGTTCCATCTGGTCGCAGGGGCCCTTTCGCTTGCTCCTCACACCTCAGGCCCAGCTGGTTTACAGCTCTGACAATGCCTGCCAAGCCACCCCTACGGCACAACGGGCCAGGAAGCACAGCCTCCTGCTGACATCAGGTCCTTCCTTCAGGGACTGCACACGCTGAGCTTCTTCCAGAGGAGGCGGACACAGCGCGGGGATGGTACGCTCACACGGGAAGAAGAATCTCCTGACCGGATGAGGTCTCCGCAGAGACCCGAGTGAGGGACGCAGCAAGCAGCTGGGGCTGGGCAGCATCACAAAACAAGCACACAAAGCACACGCGTGTAGGAAGAGGCCACAGGGCCCCGGGAGGACTCCCAGACCACAGTAAGAGCCTCAAACCTGACGCTCAGTGAGGAGCACTGACACGGCCTGATGGGTGCTCAGACGCCAGAAGGAAGCCCGTCGGGAAACTGGGGCAGCTCAGACGAGAAGCCAGGGAGGCCTGGCTGCAGAGGAAAGGTGGAAACGGCGTGGCTAACGAAAGCCGATCGACAGTCAGAGCTCCTGCTGAATGACTGATAAAGAGCAGAGAAGAGTGAGAATCCCACACCAGCTGTGGCGGTGCATGTTCCCAATTCTCACACTCTGGGAGGCTAAGGCAGGAGGATCCCAAGCTAAAGCCTAGGCAGGACCACTTAGCAAATTAGTAAAATTTGGCCTCAAAATATCAAAGGGGTGGAGCTGGGCACGATGGCACACAGCTGTAATTCCAGTACTCAGGAGGCTGAGGCAGGAATGCTACAAATTCAAGGTCCATCTGGTCTACAGAGTGTGTTTGGGGCCAGCCTAAATGACACAGTGAGACCCTGTCTCAGAACAAATTAAATATATATATATATATATATATATATA
>NDGN011312959.1:0-10426 GCA_002564285.1 Tympanoctomys barrerae | reverse complement strand
TGTGAAAGCCTGAGAGAATGTTTTCTCTCCATGTGACTCTCTTTAGGCACACTCTACGTCATCCATCACTTTCCTTTTTGGCCCCATAATCTCCTTGATCAGAAGGCAACAGAGTTTTAATATCACATTTCATAATTTCCAAATAGGCCAGTTTATGGTGAGCATATCCTTTGATCCTGGAAGTGATGACAGATAACTCATCAAATAAGTACTCTAAAGCCAGATGGTAGCAATCTAGTTTCAGCCGAAAAGGACTTAATGGTTTGGAAACTGGATGTTTGCTAAGAATTCCTAAGCTACAAGTGTATATTGTCACAGCTGACACTAAGGAAATTAATAAGTCTTTAAGAAAAATACAAATTGTACAGATAGTGTTGTTCTGTATCTATCCTTGGAATACAGTTAGCAGATCTGGGCCCTTCTCTAGGTGCAAATATTTGGCAGGTGTTTTTTAATATTGTCCCTGGTTCTAATTCATATAAGTTGCTCTGAAATATTCCCTAATTGTTCAGGACCCATGAAAGTAATTACAGTAAAGTTAGTTTTCCAAGGTAATCCCTGATTGGTCTCCCAACAGGCTCTCTGACGCTGAGAACGCATCACGTGCAAGATTCCAAAATGGGATTCGTGATCAACGCCATCTACTCCATGGCCTACGGGCTCCACAACATGCAGACCGCCCTCTGCCCGGGCTACGCAGGGCTCTGTGATGCAATGAAGCCAATCGATGGGCGGAAACTCTTGGACTCCCTGATGAAAACCAACTTTACTGGGGTTTCTGGAGATATGATCCTATTTGATGAGAACGGAGACTCTCCAGGAAGGTACTGCTACAATTCCTGTCAACAATAAATCTAAACAACAGCCACCCCTTGATCCCGAGGTGCCTGCTTCTGTTCTTGCAGTTAGTTAGGGATCCTTCGCTGAGCCCAGATTTCGCATACTGAGAAAGGCATTGGTGCGTTTTCCTCTGTGACTAAGAAAGCATACGATGCTGAGATCCAAAGCCTCTTGGCAATCTTCACCGCATTTCACAGACCTAAATTCAGTGTCAGGAAGCTCATTTTATCATAAAGAAATGAAAGCCATCTCTGTCATTTCTAAATGTATTTGTCACGTTATTGTTTAATCTCTGTTGTCTTCTTGGGCCACAGAACTATTCTGCAACAGGAACAATTCAATTTCTGGTAATCCCTAAAAATGTCAAGGTGCCTTTACACTGTTTGCTAGACTTACAGTGCATTATATGTCTTGTTTTACTTTGTGATCCTCCCGCTGGAGCAACTTCTCCCTTGTTGAGAACTAAACTGCCCTTTCCTCTGCAATTTCACCTTTCATTATTTATAGAGAGGTACCTGAGAAATATGAAACTTTCTCATAATTACAAGTCAGCCTTGGGAGAAATTAGTAGGTATCCAAAATTCATTAGCATATACATCTATCTTGTACACCAAAATCTTACGCTAACCTGCACAGCGTTGTTTCAACCCATTAGAATTTCACTGAAATTCCACTTGGCTGTGAGGCAGGGCAACTCTTCACTCTGCCCTGCATTTGCATGATCAGGGTCCTTTTGTCATCCGCTGAAAAACTCCAAGTGCTCTTCCAGCAGAACACATGCTTAGCAGCTGTGTTTGCAGACGTGTTGGCTGGCCTGCCAAGCGAAGGTCCATGAATCCCTCCATCACTCACACCCCGTGGGCCCGCCCTTGCTGCCAGCAATCTTGGCTTAGCACATTTTTGCATTGTGAAGCAAGCTGGAGGTGTCCCGGATGCAGCTGGTACCATCTCACACGCTGGACTGCAGTGTGCCAACTGGTTCCAGTAATGCAGCTGAGATAAAACCTGGAGAGTTTTTCTGTTCTAGAGACTTGAGGAGTACTGCACTAGGTAGGCTGTGTACCAAGTCAAGCTGACTTTTCCCATATTGTCGTCTACATTTTGGATGTTCAGTGTATCCCGTAGGGGGAAAAAGTACAGACTTTTGCTCAAGCTCAAAAGAAACTCCAAATGTGTTGCCAATCTGCAAGGGATGCTTGGCCCTTGAGCTCACTGTTCACGCTCAGAACCCAGGCCAACGCTCAGATGTCTATAGACAGACGCACACTGTGCGTCTTGAGAGTGCTGACGTCAGTTTGGGACTCGCTAATAGATGCTGACTGCAGCTCCACCAAGTTTAGTTTTCATGTCCGGGCGCAAGCCACCTCCATAGGCCAGATAGTGTGGAAGGGTCTCGGAGGGCTGAGCTCTAGTGCAGGGGAAGAGCGATGGGCCCGACAGGCCGTACCTCCCTCCTACGCAGTCTAGGCTTGCAGGGAGAGAAGGCTTGCAGGAAACTGGCTCTTAAATTTCTTTGGAACATGAAACTCTTTGAGACCCTGATAAAATCCTAGATGTTCTTTCAGGATAACATATACAAAATTTGCAGGCAGTTTCTGGTGATTAGACTTCTATCTAGTCCGTTCATGTAGTGCCAAATAGAGATATTGTATCAATGTAATAATAAATTATTAAAGTTGGTCTTGAAGGGAGCTTTTGTTTCTCCCACTAAGCCAGTTATATTTCTTTATGAAGTTAGAAATGTTTACAAGCACAGCAGCCTGGGAGAGTAGATAGGCAGACAGACAGACAGACAGACATAGTGATAGAATATAGAATATTTATTATATTGATTGTGTGTTCTAAAACAATAAATTAAATTAATTGGTATATTTTTTTAATCCCAGAAAGTTGTAATATTAATATCTTTTTTCCATCTGAAGAAACTGAGGTTTACAAAGGTTCAATAAAACACCAAAGGCAGTCTAGTTGGCTTTCAACTTATCTTAGGTAATAGACTGCCCATTAATCAACCAGGACTAAAAAGTTTTTTTTTTTTTTTTAAAAAGGTGGGTCTGAGGAGACAGCAGTTTTGTGGTCTAAGCGCCTGCATGGCAGGCTCAAGGACCCAAGCTTGGTCCCCAGCACCTCATGCCCTGCCCGCCCAGAAACCAGACATGGTGGCACACGCTTGCAATCCCTGCATTGGGGAGGCTGAGGCAGGAGAATCACTAGAAGTCTGAGCTGCAGAGCAAGACCCTGTATGAAAAGAAAATAAATATATGTATAAAAAGTAGGAAAAAGAAAGTAGAAAAACATCTAAGAAATATTTCTGTGGAGTAAGATGCTTTCTGCTGGATCAAAAAGATTCCCCCTGCGCAAGGAGCAAGAGGAGGCTGAGGTAATTAAGATTCCACAAGTTCGTCAGAGGCATAACAGCAACATCCTGAGCTTCCAGGGCAGGCACTCCGCCCTGCCACAGACGCCTGCACATTTGCGAGGAGTACATTTTCACCATGGTTTAAATGACACTTCTGATTAGAGTACTATCACCCACAATTCCTTCTTTCTTTTTGGTATTTATTTACTTACTTATTTATTTATTTATTTATTTATTTTTAAAGGGTCTAGCTATGCAGTTTGGGCTGGCCTTGTGCTCATTTTTGTAGCCCCCAGGCTGGTCCTGAACTTGCAGCAATCCTCCTGTCTCCACCTCCCAAGCGTTGGAATCACGCAGGTTCTGGGGCATGCGGGGTGGGGGATTGAACTCGGGACTTTGCAACTTGCCAGGCAGGTGCTTCTGCCTCTGAGCTATCTCCCCAGCCCCACTCACAATTCTTTAGCACTAAAATAAACCTAACTGGGGAGAGGAAACATGAGGAGCAAATGTCAAATAAAATGTCAAGTATTTAAAGCAAAATTTAAAACTTGGTGAAGATTCATTAAGTATGTGGTTATAAAATATTTGAAAATGAATATTTGAAATTGACACATAGCTAGATTTCATATCAAACTTTGCAGTAAGTGATCCAACAATAAGTAGAATAAGAACATTGATAGCAATCTCATAAGCAGCCGCCAAAATTGTAATACAAAGAAGTATCTCTAAATGATAGCAGAAGGATTTTAAAACATTAGCTTGAAAGAAGGCCGAAGAGAAACAGAAAGAGAAAAATAAATGAAGATAAATAGAAAATTTTGAACTAGAGAAAGGCTCAGGTGAAAAAAATCATTGAATAAGGATTGATCTTAGATTTTTAAAATAACTTTACTTATATTACATTTGAAATGGTTCAATTTGTATAATTGAAAAGTATTCATGTTAATTTTTATTTATATTTTTGGTCAAGCTCTGTGATCTTTCTTCAACCTATAGCTACCTAACTCCAAAGGCACAGCTCACTGCAACCGCTTTGTTTTATGAACCATGGCTGTTCCATTGCCATATTTATGAATTTGCATATGAAACATTTTTTAATGACCTGAGGTTAATCTAATAAACTGAGACAACTGTAAGATTAAAACTCTTGGGGCCAGCCGAATAGCTCAGTGGATTAAAAAGCCTGCAAGCAGGCGCAGGGGCCAGGGGTTCGATCTCCGAGCCTGCCATGCCAGGCCCACCCCCAGGGCTCACTGAGATGGCAGTTGAGACTGGGCATGGTGATGCACACCTATAATCCCAGCTCTCAGGAGGCTGTAAACGGGCGGATCACTATGAGTGTGATGTAGTAGTAAGACCTTGAACACCCTGTAGACCCTTCCCTAAAATACAAAAAAACAAACAAACAAAAAAAAAAAAAAAGAAAGAAAGAAAACTCTCTCCACAGCCATCTCCCATATTTTTTTTTTTTCGGTACTAGGGATTGAACCCAGGACCCTATACTTGCCAGGCAAGCATTTATTCTACTGAGCAATCTCCCCGGTTCTCTTCCTCAATTCTTATTCCATTCCCCTGACACCTTCCTCAGCCCCTAAGGAAAGAGGACTTTCTTCACTATCTTTTTTCGGGGGGCGGGGGACTGACAGCCTGCTGTGAGGGTGGAGCTGGCGTGGCATGTGATGCCAGAGATTGAACCGCGGACCCCCTGAGCCTGCCTAAGATTGCCTAAGCAGGTGCTTTAGACCGCTGAGCTGCCTCGCCAGCCCTCTTCACTATCTTTGGCTAGCCACTTGTGTTTTCAGAATTCTTACTATTAGGAAATGTAACATTTCTTTTTACTAGAACCTTGATTTGCTAGTTCTGTTACACACTTTATTGAACTTCTTGTTGCTGCAACATATGTTGACTTTTGATGACATATAAAATGGATTTAAAAATCATTCAGATTATTTCAGCTCTAAAATGTGGAATAGTTAAGGAAAAGACAGACACGGGGGCACAGAGCAGAAAGAGAAAGAAAGACTGGGCCGGGGAGTAGCTCAGTAGAATAAGTGCCTGCCTGGCAAGTGCACGGTCCTGAGTTCAATCCCAGGGACAGAAAGAAAAAAAAAAGGAAGAAGAAAGAAAGAAAAGAAAAGAAATATGCAAGGACACACTGAGGAGGAGGAAGATCCATGGAGCAGGGAGATATAGACACCAAAGAGTGGGAGGGTGGAGAGGGAGCGAGAAAAGGAGAAGGAGAAGCGGAGCTGGAGAACTTGGGCTCCTACGTCCTGTGGAGAGCAACGCTTGCATCTTGGCTTCTAATACTGATCCTGGGCGAATGGCATCTTTGCCAAATCTGTCAATAACAAACAAGACACTAAACTGCTTATTGCTCTTTATTGGACCAAAAAACACAGCCTTGTGGATTCAATAAAATGTAAACATTGCTAAGAGCCACTGTTTCAATTCCTAACTAAAATTTAAAAGAAGATATTATTAAAACACTCATTTTTTAAATTTAGATAAAGAATAAAATCTATGCAGCATCTGTAAAAAGTGGGTTTTTTAATATGATTTTTTGGGTGGTACTGGGGATTGAACTCAGGACCTTGTGCTTGCCAGGCAGTTCTTTAAGCCACTGAGCTATCTCCCTGACCTTGTAAAAAGTTTTTTAAAATTATAATTCACAAAAATGGGAGAGCTTTCATGTAGTCAATTTTTCATACCTGTTTCTTTCTTAAAACATTGCTCTTGAAATTTATTTCTAAAATTCAATCCTAAACTTTCATAACCAGAGCTATTATTGACACTCTCGTTTACTGTTTGTCTTCTGGGTAAGAAATAATTGTCAAGAAAATTAAAGGCTAATTCCAAAGGGAAGCTCCATTTTCTGTTTATTTGTTAAATAGAAAGTGTTAAAATATGATATTTCAGTTCTATAGTTGCTGTTATGGTTTATGCATAGTTGCCCCCCCAAAGCCTCCTGCAGTCTTGGGGCAGCCTCTGGAGTGTGTGATTGGTTGCTGTGGGTGTGGCTGCTGCACCCGCCCTGGGGCAGGTGATGTGCATGACAATGTAAGGTAGGAGAGGAGGCTAGCTGCCTGAGCTGGGGCTACCTCTCCCTCCGCTCTTCCTCTTTGCCTCCGCCAAGAAAGCCTGCCCTCCTCTGTGTGCTGCTCTGCCTTGGACCAGCTGAGTGTGGACTGAGACCTCCAGTAAGCTAAATAAACTTTTCCTTCCTTCATTTTGAGTGTCAGGTATTTGTCCCAGTAATGAAAGAAGAGTAACTAAGACAGTTGTCATGTTCAATTTTTTAAAAGCTGCATCCTTTCACCTTTTACTATTTTGTTTTGTTTTTTGAGCCTGCGTCTCACTGTGTAGATCAGGCTGGCCTTGAACTTACTTATGTAGCCCAGGCTGTTCTCATACTCAAAGCAATCATCCTGCCTCAGCCTCCAGAGAGCTGGGATTATGGGTGTGCACCACCATGCTTGGCAACTTTTACCATTTCTGATACATAAGGTTTAGAGCCATCCTTATAGCGATAAGAACCTTATAATATACGATATTTAATCAGTAAAGAGTTGCTCTCTTAGCTGTCCTGAACAGAGTTGAACTAATTAAATAAAGAAAGCAGAATGGACTTGAATTCTAAATGCTTAGATAAGACTGAGCTGTCTGGCATTTTCTGCAACCTGGTTGTATTTATTAATCAACCGCTCTGAGCCTCAGTTCCATTACGTGGAAAATCACAGCTTGGACTACACTCTCTCTCAGTTAGGAATTGGTAGAAATGGGGCTGATAGCTCATTTTTCAAGAAAGCAATGAAACCTTGATACCTTTTCAAATCATGACCAGCAGAGAGGAAAGCCTCCTGACGCTGATATTTCTTTCTTTCTCCTAGACTAAGAATTTTGTTCTCTGTGAGCAAGTCACATTTTCAGACACAGAACGCCCTGGGGCCAGCGAGGCAGCTCAGCAGTCTAAAGCACCTGTCTAGGCAAGCTTAGGCAATGCGCAGGGACCGCGGTTCAATACCCGGCACTACACGCTGTGCCAGCCCCACCCCAGGGCAGACGGAGCAGCCGCCCACCAAAAAAAGACTTAGGATGCTAAATGTGTGGAGCACCCAGTGACACGATATTTAAGTTCTTTTTAGCTCTGTTCTGTGCAACTCACCGCACGCACAGTAACGTCTGACCCCTGGGACTGCATGTAAGAAAGCATACTATGAATTCTAATTTAACAGCGGAATTTAGGCAGCTATCCAGAAATGTGAATGGTTTCAAGTAAAAGTGCAGGATAATTCTTTTTTTTTCTTGAAGAGCGCGTTACTTTTTATTTATTTATTTTTGATACAGGGTCTTACTGTGCAGTTCAGACTCGTAGTGATCTTCCTGTCTCAGCCTCTCCAGCACTGGGATGGCAGGTGTGCGCCACCGTGCCCGGTTTCCGGGTCAGCATGGTGCACCTTGAGTTCCAGGGCCAGTGCAGGATATGGTACCAGGAACCCGAATTCAGACCCTTGTGCTTGCGGGGCAGGCCCTTAGGCCCCTGAGCCAGCTCCCCGACCCCAAAATGCAGGGTATTCTTAAGCTACCAATCAGCCAACAAAATATAAGGATGAATTCGTGTTCTGAAAAGGACACTAAAATTAAAAAAAAGAAGAGTGATTATAAATAAAACAGAATGCTACAACATAGCTTCAGTAGATTGGGGCCAGGCTTGTTTGCTCAGTTTCTGTATAAAGTATGCACAGTGTTGTGTATGGCAACCTGCTCACTAGCACCCACGAGCTAGAGAATTGTTCGTCCATCCACATTTCCAGATAACTAAACATAATGGACGTGAAAAGTTGGAGGAAGCATTTATGGGCTTGGATGTCAGGAGTGAAAAAACTGGGGCAGGGTATGAAGGAGACGGAGCTTGGTGTGAAGGCCTTATACAACCTTGACCTGCCTGTACAGACGGACAAACGTTGGCAGTGAGCACCCAGTGTCCTCACTTATTTCAGAAACGCTTCTCTGGAAATGGAAGGAAAGGCTTTAAATAAGCATGTTGCTTATCCTCTGTGTATATGCAAAACTGAGAGCAATAGATAAGAAACACTGAGAACTCACAAAATTTTTCTCTCTTCTATTTTCAACACACTAGATGTGTTAGAAACTACTTTCAGATTTTTAAAACCATCACTTTGGGCTGGTGTGACGGCTCAGTAGAATGAGCACTTCCCTGGCAAGTGCAAGGGCCTGAGTTCAATCCCTGGTTCCACAAAAAAGGAAAAAAAGTCACTTCTATATAATATATATTAATCATTGTTAAAGGGTCATTTATGAAAAATAAAAATCTCATCCTATCCAAACTTCCACTCTGTTCCCTAATGCTAGGGGAAATAAAACAAAGTTTTAGCAAATTTCTCATTTGATTAATAAAGAAAAATTTCATGTCATTACTTGAATGAAGAGGAAACCCTTGCTATCATTTCTCAGAAGGTTTTGTTTAAACTCCTTTAAGTTATTTCAAAACTGTCTTTCATCCGCTGAGGTGAAATAGCTTTGTCACATGGGATTATTTTCTGTTCTAGGTGTAAGCTTGAATGTAAAAAGGAAAAGGTCTCTGAAGAGGAAAGGAAACAGACAGGCTTTCTTTTATCCTAAATGCAATGGCATGGAAAATTTCAGCATTGCTTATATGAATATAGATATATTGGGGGAAAGAAAGTCCACTGTATTTTTACACACAGCTATCGTCTTAGCTGAATGACTGCTACCTTCTTGTTCCTAAGGTATGAAATAATGAATTTCAAGGAAATGAGCAAAGATTATTTTGATTATATCAATGTCGGAAGTTGGGACAATGGAGAACTAAAAATGGATGATGATGAGGTGTGGTCCAAGAAAAACAGTATCATCAGATCCGTGTGCAGCGAGCCCTGCGAGAAAGGCCAGATCAAGGTAAGACAGAGTCTGCGTCGCCGGACTGTTGTAAATCGTCAGGGTTGACAATCACTAGCTACTTTTTTAATTAACAAGAGAAAGGAGATCATAAATGATCAAGATATTATATGTATATAATATATTGTATATATGTATATATATACATTATATGTATGTACTATATTATATAGATATTTAATGTATCTATGCTTCCAGACAATAAACAGCCATGACAAAGAGGTTGACAATGAAATTTACAGGGCGAGCACATTAGCTGTTGATGTGTAACATTTGTTCCTGATTGTCCTAGCAGGGGAAAGAGCACGTGAGTTAATTTTTCATTAAATAAGTACATAGTGTCTCTTCAGGCAAGGAAACAGTTTACCTTGTTTATTTATTTTTCAATCAACAAATGTGTTTACAGCACATTTGAGATGTGTGAATGAAACAGAAATATTTCAGTATTGGTAGTGAGGTACGCTGGTTCTTGAGTTCTGCAAAGCATGGGACTAGAAGAAAGGAAGACAACACCAAAAAAGAGAAATACTAATTATCTGCTAAATGGATTAAAAGTTTGTTAAGTACCTGAAAATTGTTTGTTTTGTTACCTTATACACAAAGGGTTGAAAATTTGCCCCACAGGATAAATACAGTCTGTTCCTTGTTTTTAATAAAAAAAGTTTTATTGAAATACAACCAAGCTCACTTTTTAAAACATATCCTCTGTGATTGTTTTGATGAAACTGCAGCAACAATTAAAAAATGAATATTAATACTGATTGTATGGCCCAAAGCCGAAATAGTTACTATCTGGCTCTGTGAAGTAAAAGCGTGCTAACACCTGGCATAAAGTGACAAAAGAAATAAAATAAAATAAAGTGACAAAAGAGATCTGCATCTTAACTGATAATCTTGCAGCTCACCTCTACCTGTGAAATAAATAAAATCAAATGATTTAATGGTACCACAAACTACAGCATGCACAAAACATGTTGCAACAATGAAGAATATTTTTGCTATATTACACAGACCTAATTATCAATTTTGCTTCATTTATTAAATAATTTTAGGGAAAGATGTTTCAGGTTCTATTGTCACCATTCCCAACCAGGACAGTTGTAAGAGTCACTGTGAGGGATGATACAAAACATAATTAAGACATGCACTTACAATTGTATTTGCTTATGTATTTAGACAGTATTGTTATCAAAGTACATTAATACAGCCAATATTTAAGATGTGGGGGTTGATGAGATGGCTCAGTGGTCTAAAGCACCTACTTAGAACAAGCTTAGCAAAGCACAG
>NDGN011312958.1:0-10902 GCA_002564285.1 Tympanoctomys barrerae | reverse complement strand
AACTCAGGCCCTTGCACTTGCCAGGGAAGCACTTATTCTACAGAGCCATCTCCCCAGCCCCTTCTTTATTTGCTTTTGAGACAGGGCCTCACTATGTAGCACAGGCTGGGCTTGAACTCACAGCAGTCCTCCTGCATCAGCATCCTTGAATGCTGAGATTACAGGTATGCACCACCACATCCGGCTCACATCCAGTTCTAAAATGAAATATCCTGCCCCCTTCACTGGCCTTTGTCAGGGCATCATGCAAAAATGTAGCATATTGTCTGTTTGAATGTGCTTAATGATGTTTAAGTCTTAACAGTTCAAGTGATATGTGTGTCAGACGTAGCTGACAATTTTTTTTGCTGGATAATAGTGAACTATGGAGATGACATCAAAATGCTCCTTGTGAAGAAGCTGCTTGGAATAAAGTGAAGATCTCTGGACTATTAACTAGGTGTGGACTTGAGACTAGGGTCAAAACTGTGTTATCTTTCTGAAGATAGGCCTCGTTTCCCACATCTGAACAAGACCCTTGGGTGTCTTTGGGCTAGACCTCTTGCTTCATCAAAGCCAACAGGTCGTGCTGCATTCAATTTCTTCCTGTGTGGATGATCAGATCTAATTGATATTTGTTTGCTTGTCTTTCTTCCCCACTAAACTGTAAGCCCATTGAGGCCAGGCAGGGACTGCACCACACAAGGCCTCAGGCAGCAACTCCTGAAGGAAGGTATGAAAGAACTGGCTCATCGTTGAAGGCAGAAGCAAAATTGTTCGGAGAAGCCTCCTGTGACAACCACGGCACACTTATCTTTTTTCTAGCTGGAAAATGCTCTTACTTGTTCTTCTTTTAGAGATAGATTCTTATGGGCTGAAGATTTAGATCCAAAGTGAATATTAATAGGAAAGTGACAAAGTGGGAGTTTTATGGGCACTGGACCACTCAGGTCCAGCTGCTTCCTGTTAAAGGGGAATGGCTCTTTCCCTCAGTCCCTGTTCTCTGCCAGAGGCGACTGGGCTCTCTGGCATCCTCTTGCAAAAAGAAGGCCTTTCTTTGTTGTGCTCTTCTTCTTTTAGAATAGGTTGGATTTATTTAAAGAACAGAGTCTCCCTCAAGGTCTTAATGTCAGCTGGAAAAGAGACATTACCATTAGCCAATGAAATCTGCAACCTCTTTAAGTGTCTGTCACAAGCATCTCTCTCTAGTCATTAGGTTCTCAAATCATGGTATCTGGTTCCCTCAAAGCATGATGTCTTAATTTCTGTCATACTGGTGGGTACAATACCTATTCCTTGTGGCTCACCAGGGATTGTTACCTCACCCTTGTTCATTCCACAAGCCCCTTTCTCACCCTGGACTCTGAGAGGCATTTGATAACTGTGTGAGTGAATGATTTCTAGAGAAATCAGGATATGGAGTCAGGCCTAATCCCCCAAGTCACAGACTTTAGACAGACTCAGAAATGAGATCGTTCAAATTATTAATTTCATAGTCTGACTTCACTTTTGAGGATTGCTTCTCTTTAAGATGTAATTCCATGGTTTTAAGATGTCGGCAAAGTCTGGAGAGATTTTCAGCAACACCAAGAATCTCAGTTTCAAGTGCTTTACTCAGAAAGCAGGATTGGAACCTATTTCTACAGCACGAAAGTGCTAGCAGAAGAGGCTTAGCCAACATGGACCATGTAAATGCAGAGGGATTTGTCCATCAATTTTATAGCCGAGTAGCCTCTTTCCTCCTCTCCTTCAACTCCTACACTTAACATTTTATTTTACCATTGTTTGGTCTCCGGTGTCAAATAAAGCACCTTTTATATTTAGCACAATAGGCACAGTGTCGAGTTTGTCTAGTCCAAAGTACTGTGCAAACATTAACCCATCCGACTCCCCTTGACCCCGCACTGCACACCCTTGTTTAAACACTGCGGTGATCCTGGGTAAGCACTTGAGGCAGTAGCTAGGAAAATTATAGAAAGCACACGAGCGTTTAAATATCTGTTAGGGCGTGTTGTGGACTGATGTTTCCTCTGGTGTTAAGGTTTTAAATCCTGACTGTTTACAGTTCACGGGTCTTCCGGAGGAATGATTAAGGGCAAAAATGTATGGGACAAGAAAGCGCTGAGCAACTTGTAGAAGGTGAAAACTTTTCATGATGGACTAGCTAAAATATTTCAAAGTAGCAATATCCAAGGGTTTTATTATTAAAGTAGAGTTAAGCAACACATTCTTGAGAATTTCCATAAATCAAAAAATTACTACCCCCCCAGCAAAATAAAAATATCTGGCTGAGTTTTGGGGAGTGAAGATATTAATTTATCTAAATGACATGTTGACTGTAGCTTGTTCTTAGAGGAGGAGAGGTTTTTTCCCCCTTCCATCTGAGATGTCTAGCTCATTCCTCCTTCCTGCCTTTGGAATTTGTAATACATTGTAAAAAGTTCATTCCAATTCTATCACAAGGAATGGAATGTGAGGAGTTCACAGTTATTTCAGCTCTCTAACCTTTTTAAAGAAAACATTTGTATAAAAGAAATACTGTATTCCATCGTCAGGAGGACTTAAAAAAACTTCCAACTGCTGTAATTACAATGAAAATGTAATAGCCTCTCCCATTCTTATTTCTAATTTATGTACAACTTTTTGAAAATCCAAGCTGTGTGTTTTCTCGGTTTTCTCTCTGTAAAATGAAAGTATTTGAGGAACGCAAGGACTATGATTTCCTTCTTTTGACCATTTACTCAATATTTCAGTAAATTTAACTCTGGTTTACAGAGTAAGTGCAAAAGACGTGGTATTAGTGGTTGTTGTCTAACAACTTTGAATTTTTGTGTGTTATTAGCATTTATACCTGTGATACATCATGACAAATGATATAGTCA
This sequence comes from Tympanoctomys barrerae, assembly GCA_002564285.1. Classification (NCBI taxonomy): domain Eukaryota; kingdom Metazoa; phylum Chordata; class Mammalia; order Rodentia; family Octodontidae; genus Tympanoctomys; species Tympanoctomys barrerae. Next base: position 8,041 of record NDGN011312958.1, on the reverse strand, counting down.
TCTTTTGTTTTCTGAGGTGTGTGTGTGTGTGTCCATGTTTGCAACTCCTACCTCAGCACATATAATGGTTTAAATGACTGTTTGTTCATTTATTTATTTATTTATTTATTTTGAGGAACCAGGGATTGAACTCAGGACCCTGTGCTTGCCAGGCAGGCACTTATTCTACTGAGCTATCTCCCTGGCTAAATGACTTTTACATAGGAAACACTTGATAAATACTCAGTTAAATACATTTTTAAAAATGAATGACTGATCATTTGGGTCTCATTTTCATCCAGTAATTATAAAGGTGTGGTTGTCAAGGGAGAAAAATAAGAAATTTCTGTCTATATCTTTTGAAAGATCTCTTGTGAATTCAGTACATTTTGTGGCTCCTAAGGCTGAAATGTGGCTCAGAAGTAAAATGCTTGTGTAGTTTGCACAAGGCCCTCAGCTGGTTCTACCCTCAGCTAATGCAAAACAAAAGCCAAATAAAAGATACTTCTTGGGGCCGTGTATAGCAGGTCCTTGGGAAGAGGTTGGTGGAGTACTGCTGTGGGAAGGGCAAGGGTTTCATGTGTCAGAGGACTTCCTTTCTGTGTGGTGCCTTAAACAGCGAAGAGACTGTGGGCATGTCCACCCATGTACACATTCCCTTGACAGCAGTATGTACATCCAAATGAAATCACCTCTACGTTCTGAAGTGGTGAAGTTTTCATTTCCTTCCGTAATGTCTCCTTTGCTATTTCCAACAAAAGCGTTCAAGTAAAAAGCAATTTCAAAATGATGATTTGGAGCCACTGGCTTGCTTTGAGAGGTGCTCAGAGCTCCCTGCCTGTGAAGAGCACAGTACAAGGTGCACAACTGCGAATCCTTCAGACTTGAGGCGATGCCAAGCCCTCCACTGGCTGACTTCTGCTTGTGTGCAAGTCATGTAAACTATCAGGCAGATGTAGCCTTGGTGAGTTCCTGGCACATCCTTAGTTTCAAATTTATGTAGCATTTTTCTACCTAGCCATGTTGATAAATCAAGGAATAATGCCAATCCTTATGAAGTGCACATATGATAATGTTTACATACAGGAATGCCCATGAATGTTGATAAATCTTCAAGTAAGGATTATACAAATGTGGAAAAACAGGTCTTTTGCCTGAATATCTCTTTTCACTGCATAATAGCAGATGGTTTGTTCTGCTTTTCTTTTTGTACTGCAGGCTGACTTTCCCATGTTCTGTTGATTAAAACTCTCATGTTATTGTGTTCTTTTAGAGCATGTTACCAGATCACTTTTGCATGAATCATAAAATTACAATTATTAAAACAAAATGAGAGGTTGAAGCAGGTAGACACACCTCACTTTGAATGACTAAACCAGTGGAAAATCTGGGAAAATTTAATTTCTAGTTTTAAAGATTATTATTTACTATACAAATATGATTCTACTGTGAGTCAAATCATGCTTTCTAAGGCTTACTACAGTAAACCCAGTTACAAAATTATTTAGATTGGTGACATCAAGTGAATGCCTTCTTAAGTGGGCAATAATTTTATTTCTGAACATGAAAATTATTATGAGCTCTGCTACGTATGGCAAGGTGAAGGTTTCCAAAGCTCAGTATTTAACACATTGTAAGACTAATGGAAAGAATCCTCCAAAATAATACAGTACACATTAGAAAGTATTTAAGTACATTAAATAAGAATAGAGCTTTTTAACATGTTTATGGAATTTCACATGACATATTATAGCTGGAAATTTTCAGAGATTTATTGTTTAAGTTTGCCTTGGAGTTTGAAGTTTTTTCATATTTTTTTTCCAAAGTAGGTTTCACTAGCCTAGGTTTGAGGAGAAAAAATTGAGGTATATAGTTTATCAAAGATAGAAAACGCACTTTGATTCAATATGAAACAAAAATCACCAAAATCCTTTTTAGTATGTTTGCATAAAAATAGCCAGTGCAAGAATTTAATGTGCACTAGAATTATGGCATTCATCAAGGAGAGGAATGGCTCATGAACCACTTATGGGAATAATTTATGTTTAGAATCGTAAGTTAATTTGGTGAGAGAAAGTACTTGTGAGATTTTGCTTTCTCCAACTGAGATTTTGATTTTACTAAGATAACATTCTATAAAATAACTCTTTTTCAGGTGGAGATGTTGAAGTTGGAGAACCTGAAATTCTTTGCGGTTGAATGCTAATTACTTTTTACTCTTTTTATCTGTATTGTATTTGTTTAGGTGATACACTTATTGTGTTGATTTTAAGCCTTTCTTTCCTACCTCTTTTCTGGATAAGGCAGTCACTCCTGTTATGTCAACAAACCTCACAGTTTATAAAAATATTTTGTTGCTCTTCTTTTCTATTTAATTTGCCACTATTTCCAAGGAATGAGGAAATAATTGTGAATTTATCCTGCAGTATACTATATTAGAACAATAAGTGTATCTTTAGGTGTGTTGTGACCATGTCCCCTCTGGACACTTGGGTTTCAATAGCATCTGTCTTAGAAATGTCTAAACACATTCTTTAGCTCAGGATTTTGTAATGATGACAAAATTACACCCTGACTGAGAACAGACACTGTTTATAAATATTTACTCCAATATAAAGACAACTGTACAAACTACAACGACATGGAGTAGATACACTGGTCATCTTTCAGTCCCTTCCCTTGAAGAAATTTGGGAAACATTTCTCAAGGATCTGTTCCTGTCCTCAGCTTTTCTGCAGGCCTTCTTTGCATGTTTACTGAACTCTTCTCTGGTCCCTAAAGTTCCCCACCTGTACTGCCTGTGTTGGAATGACCAACTCCTTGGATCACGGTGTTTCTTCTTTCAAACACATTTATCAAGTGCCTACTTGTCACCTGGTGCCATGTGAGGCTTGGAGTAGAAGACAGGATGTGTTTCCCTGTCTCTAGGATGAGGATGGAGAGATTTGGGGGGCTTTGATTGCACAATGGTGATATGAGAGGTGGCAAGACTGTTGGCAGGAACCAGCTGAAGTCAGGGTGCAGAGAGAGTCCTAACCTGAGAGGGGCAGAGTGGAGTGATAGCTGTCAGCTGTGCATTGTATCAGATGAAGGAAAAGGGGAAAACACTAAGTTACATGCTACAGAGTGACCTGAAAGCCCATGGAGGAGTGCACAAGGCTTCAGTGGTCCTCTAAGATCATAAAGGAGCAGCGCTGGCTTAGGCAAGTGCAGGGACCAGGGTTTGATCTGTGGGACCACTGCTGGCCCTGCCCCTGGTGCACTGAGCCAGCCACTGAGCTCTGGCATGGTCACACACACCTATAATTCCAGTGCTGAGGAGGCTGCAAACTGGAGGATCACTACGAGTCTGAGCTGCATAGTGAGACCTTGTACTAAGTACATTAAAAAAAAAAAGGAGCACAAAAGTCCCTGATATTTACCTCTGTATTACCATTTTCCACAGTATTTAGTTCAGTAACATGCTGTGGAGATTTGTAGCCAAAGAGAAAAAGGCCATGCTGTATAACCTGGAGGGCCAGGCCATTCAACTCTGTGTATGTACACACCATGATGTTCACATAACCACGAAACCTCCTCACAACAACACAGTTCTTGGAACACATCCCTGTCATTGAGTGACACATGACCAAGTTACCTGTTTGGTCCTCGAGAACAAAGACTGGCTTTGTAAAAATATTGCTTTTGTGGTACAAACTATTTTGTAGTTGGAGGCTATTTCATAGTTGCATGCCTCTAGAAGGAAGTTTTTATTAAGCCATTTACACCATAACAATTAAGTTAAAATGAGGAATTTATTTTCTGTTGAGGTCATTGGGTAATTTCTCAAAGAAAATTCTTTAGCCCAAATTATTTGTAAATAGACCCTCTTTTTAAAAGGTTGTATAAGAAAAATTTTAGTATGTATAAGCAGAAAGATATGTGTGCAAGCACAAAATAAAGCTAGATCTTATTTATTTATTTATTTATTTATTTATTTATTTATTNCCCTACACAGCTCAGACTCATAGTGATCTTCTTGTCTCAGCCTCCCCAGGGCTGGGATTACAGGTATGTGCCATGACGTCTAGATTCAGTGGCTGGCTCTGTGCGGGGCCAGCATGGCATGTGGGATCAAACCTGGGTGCTTGTCAGGAAGGCCTTTAAACCACTGAGCTATACCATAATTCCACTATTTTAAAACATAAGTTTTAAACTCTTGACCCCAAATAGATTTTAACATTGCGGACTTGGAGCCAAAATCCCACAATTACCTTATTAGTACCTTATAATTATACTAATTCTTTTATAGTTTTAGTCTATTGTTTTCCAGCATACTATCATATTTTGATCATCCAAATTGTGCCATGTTTTTTAATTTTATGTGTTTAATACAGGGTCTACAGGGTCTCACTACACAGATTGGACTTGTAATAGTGATCTTCCCCCTTTTCAGCTTCTCAACTGCTGTGATTACAGGTAAGCACCACCACTCTCAGTCTCAAGTGCCTTCTCAATGTTTCCCAGGGATGGGGCTGACACAGCTTGTGGTGTCAGGGATCAAACCCCGGTGCCTGCACTCTGCCTAAGTAGGTGTTTTAGTCCACTGAGCTATCTGGCAGGCCCTATGTGCCATGTTTCATATGCTTTTTGTTTTGAATATCCCAGTCTTTGCATTCCTTCCCTTTGGAGACTATTTCTGATTTGCATATCTGGTAATGCTTGTAGAGCTCTTTACCTTTCTCTTCCAGTAGAGACACTTACACATTCAGTGTAATATTCTAGGACCATAGTTCATTGTCTTAAAAAAAAAAAACAGTTTTTTTTCTGTCATGGTATAGTTATTTGAGTTAAATCCTGTTTTACCATATTTATTCCCTGACTTGATTTTTTCTTGTGAAGGTCACAACACATAAGGTTCATAGAATGTCACAACATATAAGGTCACAATATGTAAGGTTCATTATAGCACATTGTAACTGTTCTTAATTATTTTTCACCTTTGTCAACCCTAACAACTGAAACATACATGAGGATAGAAGATTTAATTTGTTGAAACCATTGATTTGATTATACAGTAAACTTTATCTAATCTGTTGCTAATACTTGCAGGATATTTGATTATTTTAAAAATTCAAAAAAATATATCCTGGGAAAAGAGGCCCTCCTGACCAACTCCCACTTCCCACCGCATGGTGTAATAATGCTTTTGTATTCAATGTTCTCTAGAGACAGGGTCTACTGCAAACTCATGGTCGTGCCTTCTACATTTCATGGTAGAACCAATATTATAAGACTATTTGTTGAATGAGTACATGAATGAATGATTCCATACAGGGTTGTTTAAATAGTTCTGTTGCTCCTCATAAGGGTTTTAGGGTGTGGTGTCTGATGCTGGCCAACACAATGTGTGCTGGGACACAGAAGCGCATATGCTCCCTGGCTGCACGTTGCTGCATCCCTGAGTCCGTGCAAGTTTTGAAGAATGTTTTTGCTGGACTCTTGTCTCAGGGAGGTTCATGTGGACATTATAAATTTTTATTTTCCACTAAGGCTTTGGGAATGTTGAATGTTGTTTTATATAAACAGCAAATCTATTGAACTATAATCATAATCTCTACCACTGACCCATTAAAGATGTGCAAGTCAATGCTATTAATAGTTTTTAAGAGTTGTGAGAACATTACCAAATCAATTTTGGGTCATGTTTCCCTTTTTCAATTATGAATAAAGTTATTTATTGACATATTTATTAAAAAGGCAGTAAGTCAAGTGCTATGGGTGTATCAATCCTCAAGGTGTGGGCTTTAAAGTTTTGGGAGGAGCCAGAGACACACACATAGATATTTAATCTTTCTTGATAGCATCATACTATTTTTAACAGTTTTATTAAAGCATAGTTGAAATGCAAAAAATGGACATGTTTAATGCCTATGATTTTTTTGCTTGTATGTGGTGCTGGGGGTTGAACCTAGTGATTCTTGCCTATAAATAATTTGCTATATGGTTGAGCTGCCTTCCCAGACAAATATATGTAACTTGATGAGTTTGGATGTGTGCCAGGCCCTGTGACATTATCACCACATTTAGAGTAATACACCTATCAGTTCACATATCGATCCATCCATCACAAGGTTGCCTTGCATCCCCTTTTCTCATGCTCAGAATGCTTGCCATGGTTTTACCTTCTTAGCAAAGGTTTAAGTGTACAATGCAGCATTGTTAAACGTAGGCGTAGTGTACAGCAGATCTCTAGAATCCATTTACCTGATGCAACTGAAACTTTGTACCCATTATTAGCAACTTCGCATTTCCCCCTTTACCTGGGTTCTGATGATCATCAGTCTCTTGTTCTACAAGTTTTCCTATTTCAGGATCTTCTGTAAGTGGACTCATGCTGTGTTTTTCTTCCTTTCTGGTTTGTTTCACTTAGAATAATGTCTTCTAGATTTATCTGTGTTTCTGGCAGTGATAGGATTTCCTTCTTTTTGTGGTTGAATAATATTCCATTATCTATAGAAGAAATAAGGATTTGGTCTCTACTCTGACTTCCTGGTACCCAGCTCTTAAATCCCATGGAGTCTCTGAAATGTTATGACTCCTTTGTCTGCTAATGGGATAGCTGAGGCCTCCTGGATGGCTTCAGAATGGGGCCTAGTTGCCAGGGAAACCAAGCACTGGAATAGAAGGCTGGAGCTTTCCTCTGAGAAGGGCAGAGGGCTAATAGTTGAACTGATCACTGCTGACCAGTGACATAAACAGTCACATCTACAAAAAGCCAGCTTCACAATCTCTGCAAAGGACTAGGTTTCTAGAGCATTTCAAGCTGCTGGCCTCCTGGAGGTGGCTGGTGGGTGGCATGCCTACAGAGGGCAGTGAAGGAGCTCAGCATAGCTGCATCTGTTCTCTCTGGCTGTTCTCCAGTTGTGTTGTTTATAACAAAGTAGAAGATGCGAGCAAAACATTTCCTTGAGCTCAATGAGCCACTAGCAAATGATTGAACCTGAGGAGGGGTACTGGGAAACACTGATTTTCTTGTGGGTGATAAGCATCTGAAGTAGGGGTGGTCTGGTGCGACTGAGCCCTTCCTGTGGGGTCTATGCTAGCCATTGGTGGACAGTGTTAGGATTGAGTCTGATCATAGGACACCCTGCTGGTGTTGGCAAAGTCTGTGCAGGAGAAATGCACCCACGTGTTTGCTCAGAAGAGGGTTCTGTTGAATGCACTCACAGTGGAGAGTTCTTGGAGTACTGAGTGGCACTGAGAACAGAGGAGAAACTGTTTGCTTTCTTTTCACACATTTCTTTACCTACTCAGCTGTCACTGGACCCTGTCTTGGCTGTGCAGAAAGATGCCACTGGGAACATGGGAGCAGACTGCTCCCCAGGATGTCCATGGTCCCTGGAACTAACTACCTGTCAGCTGTGACATCTTCATCTTAGTGCATTCTATCACAGACTTAGCTCCAGTGGCAATATTTATATTTTCCTTACTTAAAATTTAAATATATTTGGCTTTGTATAGTACTTATGTACCCCAAAGGAAAAACTCAGACTAAACTAATTGATGCTTCATTCAGATATAACCTGACCTTGTTTTTTATAACAAAATTAATCTGATAGCACTCCAGCTATCTCTTATTCCAGCTTGTACAACTGTCTTGGAGATGGGCAGCATGGCTCCTCCGTGTAGGATTCCCCCTTTTCAGGCCCTTTCGGCACAACTGTAGCCATCAAGACTCGTCTCGTTATTTCCCTGAGTTTATATTAAGCTCTAGTGAGTCACCATTTACAATGAGGATCAAGGACTATTTCTGTGTTAGTAAGAGTATAAATAGCAGACCCCATGCTCCAGAGAAGATATTTCTGAACACTAAAAGAAAGGCTATCACTCTGCCTGCCACAGAAGAGGAAAGGATGGTTACGCTGGGTGCAGGCCCCACCTGTGCCAGGACTTGGCAGCAGGTGTGGGCTTCTGGGAAGGTCAGCTTGGAATGTTCTGGGGTGATTTCTGGGATGATGATTATTTCAGTATTTGGGATGATTTGGGCTGAAACATCAGCTCCACATGCTGTAGCTGGTCT